>BGPR01017235.1:0-32976 GCA_013235015.1 Araneus ventricosus
ATACACTTCAACAATATTATAACAGACATTAGGCATGTGTCACGTGATTTCAGGTATTATTCGATTTAGCCCGTGCAACGCCGGGTCATACAGCTAGTTATTATTATAAAAAATGAGATTGGGAACAATATTTTATGAATTATGGGTTTAAATGTTATGATTTTTACTATTTTTAATATTAAAAATTATGATTTCTTAATTTCGGGAATAAGAATATTTGAATTAGGCTTTTTTATTACGAAAAAAAGTGCGTTTGTAATTTTGTATGTATCAAAGGTTTAATCAAGCTTCTATTCGCATTATAATGATATAAGTAAAACGTGTGTTTATTTAAAAATTCGCCTTTAATTTCCAATATTCAGCGCCGTTGAGGCGGCAGAAGATATTAACCTATAATTATGAAATTTTGTAAAGGCGTTGTTGTTAATAAATAGTAACTTTTAAGCACTACCGCAAACCGATCAACGAAATCTGAGATTTTTTATTAATTTTTGAATTTTAACCATTTTTAGTCCAATTTTCATAACTTTCTGCCCATTGAACAGAAGATGTCAATTCAGACTTATAAGATTTTATACCCTTTTTAATGATAGGAGTTCGCAACTTTTCCGCACTACCGCAAAAAGATGTAAGAAACTTCGACTTTTTCGGCCCGTCGTACTCTTCGTACTCTTGGCCTCACGTCCTGCGTACTCTTACCCGCCACGTCGGGTAAGAGTACGCATTTGGCATTTTTTTCCCTTGCGTTTCGCAATATATATATTTTTTTAAAGCTAAAATTTTCAATTTTGTACCCTTCTTTCTAAGTTAATAAACTATGATTCAGTATATTTTCGAGGCTCTGACTTTTCAATTCTAATTTTTATAACGAAAATTCGACTAGACACGTACTCTTACCCTACTTTCCCTTATGAAAGCTTTTGTTAGCAGCATAACACTGCTTGATCCAAAAAATCGGGGAAAATAGATAAAGGAAAAATTATTAGGAAAAATCAGGAAAAACTTAAAAATTAATAAAACAAATAAAGAAAAAGAGATGCGGTTTGTAGCGAATGGATGGAAAAGAAGCCGGATTATTTTGTTACGAAAGCAAGCAAGATGCTTGAAAAGTTTTATTTTCGGACAAAAGATGTCTGGTGTGGTTTCGCTACTGATTTCTTTTCCGGTCCATTTTTTCCACAGAAATCTCAGGGGCGTGTTTAAAAACAGTTTCTGTAACTTGTGAGCGCTATGCAGCATTGGGATAGAACACATCCTCCCAGAACTACAATGCAACAAGCACAGCACACAGCCATCTTTATTTAGGATGGAGCACCACCACATATCGCTGCACCTATACAACACTTGTTATACTCAATATTTGAAGACGATCGCGTAATTAGTCGATCTTTTCAACAAACATGGCTTCCCATATCTCTCGATCTGACACTTTGTGACTTTTAGGTGTCACAGTTCTTGAAGTCAGATGTCTTCCGCGACAAACAGCCATCACTGTCAACAATGAAAAATGTCATACCATAACACTTTTTGATTAATACTATGTACAATGTTGTACGTACAGCAGCATAACACCGCTTGTTCCAAAAATCAGGAAAAATAGATAAAGGAAAAATTATTAGGAAAAATCAGGAAAAACTTTTAAATCGTAGTATTCGACAGATGTGTGGCTGAATGACCAATAGCACATTGAACAGTTGTAAGCTTATTTTAATCTTGTGAGCCCAATTAGTCAAATAAAGAAATGCTCAAACATTCTTTTGTTATTTTGTCATTTAAAAAAACCAGTCTTCTTTCCCCCTCCGATCGATGAAACCCTGATCTTTTTATTTTTATTATTTTACGAATTAATAATTTTTTCCTAACTTTTGGATGGCCCGGTGTATTGTTTGTTTATTTTAAATCTGGTTTGAAATTGAATACACAGGAAGAGTTAAAATTACTCAGACAAACTTTAGTTGAAGGGCAGACCCAAATAGATTTATCATTTTTGCATAAGATTTGATCATAAACACGATGTACTATTGTACTACCACTAAAAAGTTGTAGTAGTGGAGAAGTGAAAAAAATGGAGTACCGTAATAAATGGACATCACATATGAAAAGTAGTACAATTTTTACAAGATGCAGCGCAGATTCTTTGTGATAAACCACACTACTTGCTGAGATTTGACACTTCAGTTTTCTTCACTAATAGAGTCAAATCGTACTCGTTTGATGACCATAATGTGTGTTTCATCAATTGTTGAATCATTTTTACATCTACAATGACGTGACGTTACAGCAAGACATATGAAGATTTAGTAAAATGCTAGATGCCATGATTTGTTTGTTTTTCATATGAACTGATTAAACTGCTAATTTATCTTATGAAACAACTAACCAATGTTTTAAAGCAAAACCCAGTGTATAGTAATAGTATAATATTAATAGTTGATTAAAAGAGACAAAGCACAACAATTTAGTTTTAATGATTGGTAAGATGGTTATGAATCTATCTATTAAATGAATTAAATATTTTAGAAAAGTCAATATTCTTTGTGGATTTCAAAACGAATACCAAAATTTTTTTAAAAAATAAGTATTATCTAAACAAAGTAAAAACCCTTTTCGCTTTTTAACTGATCTGAAATGTTTAAGAATTCCGGCACAAAAACACTCATTCAATTTTTCCTCTTAACACTGATTTTTTAGCAAAGAAAATTTTGACTTTCATCCACAAAGACCAACAAAAGCTATAAAACCCTGAGCGCCGTCAGACCATAAAAGCTTGACTTTCCATCCAACAATTTTGACAGAGCAAGCAAAATTCAATCACCTCACCTCTCTTAAAGATATTGAGGAAACAAGTTAAGATACCTTCATTTTTGTTTTCTTTCGTCTTCCGAACCGTGAATTCCACAAAACCGAAATTTCTCTCGATTTATGCAAATGTATTCATCCGTTTTAAACAAAGATTCTTTTAAAAAGTTTATTGTTCTTATAAGGTTTTAAAAAAATAGATAACGCACACACAAAAAAGTCATTCACTTTAGTTGTCTGGACGAAAATGCCAAACGATATTTTGTACTACATCGAAGTTTATTTTTTTCCTCCTCCATTTTCATTCTTTTTTATATATTAGTCCTTCAGTCTTATTCGATAAAAACATTCCATTTCGAACTATTGTTGTTAGACGTCTTTTACTGTTGTATTTTTTTAACCTGTCGATATTAAGTCAATACTTGATGTGATTTCTGGCGTTAACATTTATTTATTTTTAAAATATCTACTCGTTTCTTCACCAAGAATCGTGCCAACTCTCTCAGACCAACAGCAAAAGAAACAGCTCAACTCGGATATGAGGCATCAGACGACATTTTGACCTTTCGCAGAAACAGGCCTCTAAACGAATAAAAAATAACAAAGATTTATTGTTGGGAAGCATAACCTTTATTAACGAATGTTCCAGGCTTCATCGCGTTGCACTAATACATGGTCTTACATCTTCCCACACATTCACAGAGTTATCGAATTCCAATGATTATCTCCAGACAACTGTCTTAATTTTTATACTCCTTTCGAAGAATTCAACGTATTAAAGATTTTATTATTTTTTGTTCATAAAGCAAAAATTTTCTAAGATTAGCTATAAATCTATGCCTGCTATTAAATTCTTATATTAATGATGAGGATTTGGTATGAGAGACTATGTGACAAGTTCGTAATTTTGATTAATTCATTTTCTGATTCTTTCAAATAGTATTTCCTTATTCAAACATTATTTATCTCCGAAAGCAGCCGATAGATGGCTCTAACTCCGAGTCCTGATCTTACATTTCCACAACAGAATACGAGCTGCACAGTTACCTAGAGATGGACCTCAGCAATTCAGGCGATAAGGATAGTGAAGAAAAATTTCGATTCATTTTAACTGCCAGTCATAAGCTGGTAACTTGCTCAATGACAAGTAATTTTGGAATTCGGAACTGCTTGTTTTTAAATGTGATTTATTTGAATATAACATCACAGTAATATTTCTGAAGTAGGGGGCAAGATGGCGTTGTTAACATTTAACCATTACAAATAAAATTATTCTTAAGTGTCGATTTCTTAAACATTTTTCACTGACTAAATTAGAGTTGTTTTTAGCTGTATAAAAGTGTAATAACTATAGACGTAATTATCTCCTTTCTTGCATAGAGACAATATGAGAACGATCACCGTATTTTATTAAAATTTTTGATTAAACTCTCTAAATTTTGATTCTTTTGTAATGTGTGACTCTTTAACAACGTTTCTTAAAAAATCAAGCTTAGAAAAAGTGTTTCTGTAGCTAAAAGAGCTCCCAAACAATTTTTTTATTCCTTTTCTTATCATTGGGAGGAAGAATCGTGCTCCCAATGCTACGTCATCGATTCATCCGCTTTCTGTGAGCCTAACCTTACTATTCTCAAGTAACCTTGGGAAGGCGCTACCTTGTAGCATGAACTATAAATAAACCATTCGCCGTCTTGCCTTGATTTCCACTATTTGCATAAATCTAATTTGAATCTTTTTGTACACAGGTTGATTCTAAAGTCATGGGACAAATTTGAAGGGTGTCAGGCATACAGAAACAAGTAATTTACATTAGAACATGAGGTCGCAAGAGCAGAGGGCGGCCGCTACAGGGAGTATTGTGCCAGTGAATTAAGTAAAGGAAACAAATACACACATATAATTTACAAACAGATTTAATAGAATACAAATTCACAAAAGCACGGCCAATCTTAGGACAAATGGCATAGCCTTCTCGTGAATGCCCAGCTTTAAATAGTTCTATTCCAAAGGTTTTTTGTTAACACGGCGTCCTACTTGCCGTATCAGTCATACTGTATACGACTTGTAATGTTATTATTCATACAACCGTGTTTCTCTGCTATTGAGATTTGTATTCCTTTAGTCATATGTTGTATATTTTGTCTGGCGTATATTTCTAATCCCCTTAGCGTTTGTGACCTCATCTTGTAGTGTAAAATGACTTTCTTCTGTGTGCCTAACGTACCCTTAAAGTTTGTCTCATCTATATTAGAATAGGCCAGAAATTTCGGTAACGCTCAGGAATGTGGGCGTGGCTACATGCCAAAAGAGATTCAGATCAGACAGTCTGTCTACAAATTAGCATACTCACAGGATATTATTTTGATTCTGTGATGATTTAATATCAAATAGGATTTATGACAGGGTTTTTTAGCTGATTTGAGCTGTTTTTTTTTTTCTTTTTTTAATTTTATGGTATTTCATCGACGCGGAATTAATATGAAATAGAAGTTGTATTGGAATTAATTTATTTTCCACTTATAGGAGATCTTTACTTCCGTTTTCGTTAAAAAGTTTCTTTCTTTTTCGTACTTAATTTTGAAATTAAATATTTATATGTTTTTCAAAACTAAATTTAGTGTCAATTGATTAATCATTTCTGTTTTTCACGCTTTTTTTATTTCTTAAGCACACTGCCAATGTGCTTGAGATTTCCTACTACAACTTTCGTTAATAAGTCTGTGACAATCATATCCGAGTTATTGTTGGCAAGCTAAAAGCCCATCTTAGACGGGCCCATATCTTCTAGTGAGTTTAGAATCACCCTATGTAAAGTTCAGCCATTATTCCTATTACATGATTCCAGCTTTATAAAAAATATTCGCTGATTATCATCGATTTCCCGAAAGATTCTACAGAACAATGCTTGTATGGAATAAGTTCTACTAAATCCTCGGCAATTTTATCTCTATGCCGTTACAAGTAGTCATAAGAGTTTTTGGAATTATTTTTACCGGAAGACAAACGAACGAAACTATAATAAAGCAGTTCACATAATCCTATACTATACAGTAATAGCATTCTGTGAAATAATAAAAAAAGTCAACGGTAATAAAGCTCAACTCACTTTCGCAGTTGGAAATTGATGCACCTCTCCTGATATCTCAATTTATTTGATTTTCGTTCTTATAGATTCGCGGAGTTTCAATTTATTAGAGTGGAAATTTTATCTCCTACTTCGAAACAGTGCTGAAATTCAAATTGTTAGGCTCATCATTGTCTAGAGAAGATCGAAGTAAGGATTTTTAAACTGCAACATGAACAGACACGGTTTTTTTACTTTCTCGTATAAGTAGACAATAAAAAAAGTGGATCTGTTCTAGTGTAGAAAGACAAAATATTATAATGGTCAAAAAATTCGACTTCGAGATTTTGATATTTTAAAGATTTTTTGACATTTTGATATTTTTAAGATATTTTGATATTTTAAAGATTTTTTTGAGATTTTGATATGTTTAAGATTTTTTTGAGATTTGATATTTTTAAGATTTTTTGAGATTTTGATATTTTTAAGATATTTTGATATTTTTAAGATTTTTTGATATTTTAAAGATTTTTTGAGATTTTGAGATTTTTAAGATTTCTTGAGATTTTGATATTTTTAAGATTTTTTTGATATTTTTAAGATTTTGTTGATATTTTTTAAGATTTTTTGAGATTTTGATATTTTAAAGATTTTTGAGATTTTGATATTTGAGAGATTTTTTGAGATTTTAAGATTTTTAAGATTTTTTGAGATTTTGAAAGCGAACTTTTAGACCTGCATTGGTCTCATAAAACCATATATGGAATCATCCCTGTCTGTGAACACGATAAAACGCTATGAGCTAGATGGATGAAATTTGGCATGCAGTGTTACTACTGAAATTGTAGCACTATATAAAATTTTAGACTAAATCTCTAAAGCAGGCAATTTATATCGCTTCCAAGCTGGAAATTTTGGAACACGGGAAGGAAAAAGCAATAGTCAGTTTTAAAAACTGATGGATCATAGCATAGCGGCTCGGGAAAGCTGGAATTTCAACAAAATCAAATTCCAGCCCTTCATGCGCCGATTCGCATTTGAGACCTCGAACGAGGCTAGGCGGTAGATCAAAAGATTTGACTAGATTGGCACCTCGCTTCGAGGGTAGAGCATGTTGAAAGTAAAATCGAATATCTTCTTTAGGGGGAGGAAAAATGTGAGTGGGTGTAACAAAGCGTCTCAAAACAAAATTAAAAAAACTAATATTGATATGCAAATTTGATGATCGAATGAAATTGACTTGTTGAGGGGAACGTGTAGGGGTGAGCGAAGAGCCGTCGTATCGCACTTTGAAGCATCAAGTGAATGGCCGTGCCTGGATTTTTCGATTAAAATGGGTGGAAAAAAATCGACGGGAGGCTGTCTCTGCGAAACGGCGCCTGGGATTGAGGGGCCTAGACTTACTTACCTTACTCAACTGTGACTAAAGTAGCTGTATGTGACTATTAACTCTATAGTCTATAGTGACTGTTAGTCTAGTGTGACTATGTGACTCTATCGAAGTAAAATTCTGAGCCATTTTCGCCATATTCGCAACTCGACTGTGACTAAACCGTAATTTCAAATTCTAAAATTATTTTTGCAATCTTCATTGTCTACCTTTCTCTGTTAAATGAAACTAAAATCAACTCTCTATGTTATTTGGTTGCGGAGCTATAAGCGTTTAACTTTAGTACGAACTTCGACGTAATTCAACAATTCTTGAGTAATATTTAGAGCGATCGATGAATGAATTGCCTTAGTCTGAACGCGCGCGAGCATCGGTCGCTGTGACGTCATCAAAAGTTTAGTGATTTTTACCAACTTTGAAGCTTGACTGTGACTAAACCGTAATTCCAAATTCTAAATTTCTTTTTTCAATCTTCAATGTCCACCTTACTCTGTTAAATTTAAGTAAAACCAACTCTCTATGTTATTTCGTTACGGAGATATAAACGTTTAACTTTAGCGCGAAAAGCGTTTTTTTCCTTTCCCAACACACCATTAGACCACTATGGAGAGACGCAAGTCTACGTCAGAAAAACGATCTAAGGACAAATGGCATGGTGAAGTGCATTGCCGGAGAAGTGAATTGCCGGCTTAAGGTTGACTATCTATTGGTCTGTCTATTTGAGTGTATTCGAACGTGAAAAATTCAAAAACGCACCAAACTACAGAGATGAAATTTAATATGTGAAAAATGTTGCACTCCCTTATACATGTACCGCATGTTAGGAAAAAGTTAAAACAACACAATATGCAATCTTTTATAGGTTAGAAAAAGTATCCTTCGAATTACCTACTGCAGTAAAACTTCGAGTAACCGTCAATGTCCATGGATGGGACGGATTACCGAATAAGCGGATAACAGAAATCTCTTAATACGTATGTACAGTAGGGTGGATCGAAAAGTATAGGAAAAAAATTTTTTTTCGAAATTATTTTTGGCAGGGGGCGGGAAAGTTGCATCTTAAGTATATTAGTTTATATAATTTTTTTTATGGAAATTCATTTATATCTTCCGGTGCCCCAAGCACCTCAAAAATAGTTAAAAATTGAATTTTTTATGAAACTTTACAATTTTTTTTTGTTTTGAAATTATTTTTGGCATGGGGTGGGAAAGTTGTGTCTTAGGTATACTAGTTTACATATATTTTTTTATTGAAATCCATTCATATCTTCCAGTGTCCCAAAAATTGTTAAAAAAAACATTTTTTTTTGGAAATTTATAAAAAAATAATTTCAAAATTTTCTTTAGCGCCGGGTGAGAAAGTTTTGTTTTGGGTATATTAGTTTACATTTTTTTTATTGTTATTAACATTCATTCATATATTCTGGTGGCTGAAAGCCCCCCAAAAGTTAGAAATTCACATTTTACAAATATCTATTAAAAATTGTGAATTAATGAAAAATATTTGAAAAATTTGCAGATTATTCAAGTATTAAAGTATAAACTTATAAATAATTATAATTTTATAATAATATATTACATAATACAAGTATAAATTTAATACTCAAAGCAATAAATCACAAAACTTATAAAAAGTGAACTTGTATTATAGATTTTTTTAATTCTATTAGTTTGAAGATTTGCATATTTCTAAAGGAAGTAATCCTTTTTGGTATTATAATGCTTGATAATATTTCTTGATTGTATCCTATTCAATATGAAGCCGTGTCTCTTCTCTTCTCCATATACACTTTCCGATGCTTCAGACACTAAGCGAAAACATCTTTCTACAGCTTGGGTATAGCTTGGATATTTTGGCCATTCCTCCGTCTAGCTTTTAACATGGCCTCAATTTCTTTAAATGGTACATTTATCAAAAGAGGTGGTTCAAAAGGTCTAACTCGTTTCCAGTTAATAAGTGCAAAATAATCCTTTGCTTTAAAGTCTATTTTTGGTACTTGAAAAATTCTTATTCTGATTATCCTCTGTTTTCATTTCTAGCACAAATTAGTTTTCGTAGTGCTAAAGACCTTATATTCTCTCTGTTATCTGTGAGCATTGACAATAGCAAATTTTCAGTATGACAAAAGAAGATATTTCTTTGAATAACAGTGTGTACTATATTTCTTAAATTGGGTTCCAAATATCTAGGAAATAAGATAAGTCTCCAAATGTACAGCGCTCCTTCTGTTATGGAAGGCTTTGTTTTGAAATGGAACCATACAGGTTGCATATACCTTCATAATATATGTTGCAAGAATAATAAGTTTGTCAGATGGCTTTTCTGTGACTACATGCAACTTTAAAATTCTACTTGCAATTGTTAGCCACCTTGAGTGAGCAACTGCACCAGGCTTTCTTATTGCCAGGTCAGAATAACATTCAACACGTGATATCGCTAGGCAAATATCATATAGATATTGCTGATTATTGCTGAGAACCATTCTATCTATATTATGTGGCATATTCTCCACACTTATTGGAGAAAAAGGAGCTACAGGTATCTCCTCGCAAGTTTCGGTTGCTTTACCAATTGGTCGACAAAATTCTTTAGGACCAGTTGTTGCATCATTCAAAAAATTTAGTAGATGACGGAAAGGTAACTCATTTGTTTGAAGCAAACGAATTCACCATTGTAATCGTCTATTGGCCAGTTCCATCAAGCGAATAATACCTCCCTTGTGCCCAGTATTAATATTTGTTCCATCGCATCCAATTATTGTTAGCCCATTTAATTGCATATAATTTGATTCAAAAAAATTGAGTATGCTTCTTTTATGGCTTTAGCTCCTCTTGTTGCAGCAGTAACATACCCGATATACACAGAGTTAGGTTCGTTTACAAGAGTATAATGCTCCTCCTTCGTGGTCTTTGGGTAGTACTTCGTGTCCTTCTTAATTAGCACTTTTGTGTTGTCTTTTCTCCCATCGAAACATAATCCGATTAAAAGAGATCAAGACACTGTTAACTTAGTAGACTCTGCAACTACATTTTAAAGCTTTTTACGCTGTCTACGATTTTTATTGCAATCTACCACATGCGAAGTCTCTTCGTGTACAATTCAAATGTCTTGTAAAACAGCACTGGCAAATGAAGCAGCTGCTCTATCTGAAATTGAGTATCGATCACATTGCTTTGCTAAAGTAGGGAAATCTAAACGATTTTACGATTGATATTCCAAGGTAATTACATCCGTATCTGTATATAAGGACGAAAGCATAGTGTTGAGTTCAAGTAGCTCCATTGATTAAGTATGAGCAGCATCAGCATAAGTGTTAACCATTTTACGTTTTATTTTTTTGTCTTCCATCTGTTTTCTTTTTTCCTTTTCTCTTTTTTTTTGGTTGCAATTACGTCCAGTCCTCCAATAAACATTTTCCTTTCTAATCTTTTATAAACAATCGCTCAGCAAGTAGAACTTTCATGTCTTTTTGGCATTCACATATATCGAAATTTTTTACACTTACAAAATGTGATATCGAACAGACACGATATTTTTTCATTACGATAATTTTCCAATTTTTGTTGGTATTTTTATCATTCCTTCGCCCTATCCTCTACGTTGTGCCTGTAAAATCGTTTCTTTAACGCATTTTTTATTTTTAATTTTTAATTCGAAATTTGCATAAAAATCGTTTTTTTTGCAAATATTTAAGAGTCTTGGGGCACCGGAAGATATTAAAAGAAGTTGAAAAAATTTTGCATGTATCCTAGTACACTTAAAAGACAACTTTTGCACCCTATGCCGATTATTTTATCCACACTTTGGATTTTCGATCCACCCTAATGTACAGTAACGGGATTTCACTGCAAGTCTGGGACGAAAAAGAAAATAAAATTCTTTAAAAGTGAAAAATACATACATGTTGTGTTTAATTTTACAAACGATCAATATAAACATCAGTAAAATAGTAGTAATGTACAGAAATGCCGGATGAGATTTCTTAGAAGATGGCAGATGACAGAAACTTACGGGTAATCGAAGTTTTACAGTTTTCAAGAAGTAACTATCTGTCAAATTTGGTATCCCTACCTGTTAAATATTTTTGCATCAAGAAATTAAAGATGGTATTCTAACGAGCATTAATTGCCACAGTAAAAAATTTTTGAATCTTATTTATCATAGTTTTGAATAGTAATGCATAAATTCCTTGTATCATTGCTAATGTAATCTGGAGTAAGTATAGAAAGTAATAGCTGTTGCATCCAGGAAAAATTGCGATGACAAAGATTTGAAATAATTGAGATAAAAAACAAAAATGTAAAAGACATTAAAATTTAACAAAATTTACGCCATACGATTGAAATAAGCCAAGGAAAAAAGAATCCATCTGGAAAAACGTCATCGGAGGCCACACTCCATTTTGGATTCTAATTGGAATAGGTTTTCTGTCGAGGAAAATGACTTTAAGGTCAAAATTAAAATTTTCCTCTATGGCCTGAACCTATCCCAGAAATTGGAAATAAAAAAAAAGGAAAAACACATTTCATAAGAAAGAAATCAAACATTCTTTACCAGTAAAGTCTACCTATCGTCATTATGGCAAAAAACAGACGCTAACCAAAACTAAGGATGTTTTGTCAACAGGCATGAGCAGAATCTAGTGAGAATCTACATAACTAAAACTAATAACCCACTACTTTAACTATTGCTACTTTAAATGTCATATAACGATTTATATATCACTTTTAATTCATATAAACATTGCTCTATAACAACAAATCAAACAAATAAAATCTAGAGACTAGAGTTCTTTGGAAGAATAAAAATTACGGGTATTTGTCTGCAGGTAATCATTGCAGTTCGATAACTCAGAGAATGTGTAGGAGATGTATGGCCCGTGTTAGCTGCAATACGATGGAACCTGGAATTGTTTTAATGAAGCAGAGCTCTCCCAACAATAAGCCTTTGTTTTTCTCCCTGAGGGATTCTTCAGAGCTCGCTTCTTCGAAGGTCAAAGATTCATCATCTGATGCTGATATCGAGCGAGCTTTTCTTTCTGCTGATCTGAAAATGCTGGCACATTCTGAGAAACGCGGGAGAATTTTAAAATAGACAAACGCAAATGCTGGAGAATCGCATCAAATATTGACTTAAAAGAGACAGGATAAAAAAATGCAATAACAAAATTTACATCAAAGAGTTTCCGATTTGAAATGTTTTTACAAGCGATTGAAATTTGAAAGATTCTAAAAAAAAACAAAATGAAAAAGAATAAAAAAAGAACTCCTGATGTATATATAAAATATCAGGTTTTGCATTCCGAAAGAAGACAACTAAAGTGGAATGAGTTTTTTGTGTCTTCGTAATTTTTTCTCCTTCTGCGTATACGATAGGATCTTGTGTTTAGATGGGATGAATGATTTGCATAAACCGAGCGAAATTTCTGCTTTGGTGGAAATCATTTCCTGGAAGACAAAAAAAAGAAAAAAGGTATCTGAGCTTTTTCTTACAGATATTTTAAGGGGTGGAGGGTGATGGAATTGGTTGTTTCTCTTCGCCGAAATTGTTGGGATGGAAGGTTAAGTTTCATAGATGAACGACTGTGCACTGATTTTAGAAGTTTTGTTTAGTCTTCGTGGATGCAAGTTAAATTTCTTTAACAATAAAAAAATCAGGTCAAAGGAAAAAAATTGGATGAGGATAGGGATTTTCGTGTTGCGGAATTCATAAACATTTCAGATCAGTTCGAAACGAAAAAGGGTTTGATCTTTGATTATTTTACAAGAAGAATTTTACTACCAGATTTCCTTTTTCTTCGTTTAAACGCATGCTATTCCAAAACATCCATTCGATTTTTTTTTCATTATCCAGGTATTTTTAGTTATCCATGTGAAATGTTCCATGCTATGCCTTTTAATCTAAAATAAGTTATTATTCAGAAAAATCCTCAAATTTTTGTCAAAACTTCAGGCTAACTGTTTTATATAGAATACTGAATGCAAGAGAAACCCATTCATTCAAAAATTTATGCAAAAGAAAAAAAGTATGAATTATTTCTTGCACAAATCAAAAAAAGTATTCTTTTATAAATTTGAAATTCTTGAACTGATTCTCCGGAGTTGTCTCCGATACTTTTAGCAACTTTATTGGATGGTTAATTGTAGTTTAGAAATTAAAAAATGGTAGCGCGGTTAGTACAATCAACGCCTTCTCATTTCTATGGCTAGGTGCCACTGGACCCATCTTTACCCTTGATGCCTCTCGATCAATTCTAGTCTGTATTGGTTGTATCGTGGATGTTGTTCTCTCGTCTTGTCTTGTATTGTAACCCGATATTTCTATGCTGCATGGAACGTAGCCTACAAAAAAATGGTTCTAAAACTTGAATGATTCCTTCAGCAGCACTACACATCAAATCCTGAGTCCGTCCCTCTATAAAATCAATTTTTTTATAATTACTAATTTATTTTTAAAGTACCTAAAATCACACGAAAAAAGAGCACGGTCATAAAATATTCAGAAGATTGAACAAACAATGCTTTGAATTCATAATATTTAAAATCGATCCTGATCACTTAATGGTTCTGAATTTATATCAAAAAAACTGAAAATTATTCAGTTACTTTATGGGAGAGACAGTCTTTGCATGCTTTAGAGGATATTTATGGACAACCAGTGGGTTAACTACAAGATCTTGGTAAGTATTCTTGATCACTGTTGTAAGAGCATTCTCATGCAGAAGTGTAACAAATCACAGGTGTGGCCCCCAATTTTGTCCTAGCATTGCTAAACGAACCAAACTTATCATAACACAATAATTTCAGTGCATATACATATCATAACAGATCGTATCAATCACTGAGCAATAAAGTTCTTTCTACTGACCCTAACCTAGACAAGCAAGAAAGCTTTGTCTAAAAGGTTTTTGAAACCTTGTTGTCAAGCAGGGAAAAGGGTTGTCACAAAGTTTCCATGACAAGTGTTGAACCTTTGGCAAGGTTCGCTAGTCAACAAGAAACAAGGTTTTCTGTAAGGTTTTTAGTAAGATTTCCCCAAGTCTTGTTTCCATTTCCTCAAGTTGTTTCCACATGCCTTTTCAAAGAGTTTTCCCAAGAGTCTCTACTTCATGTGGAAAATAGAACCCTTTCCCCATCCTGTAACCGTATTCCTACAAGAGAAGAACCCCTTTTCAAAGTCGCATTTACAAACTTAAAATTCCTCCCGAGCCGGGGATCAGACCCACTTCCTAGAGTTGGAAGAAGCAAACGCAATAGCTACTATACCGAGATGGGGCTACATATCGATGGGGACAGGTGGTTCATAAAAAAAGTCTTATCTACGTGAATTTTGCGAATGTTTTCCGAAACAGTTTGCTCGAAATGCTTTCGCGACTTGTCGTTCAAACCTTGTCGCTGAGGTAGTTCATAAAAAAGTTTTCCTGTGAATAAGCCTTGCGGCTGATTTCCGAAACGGTTTGTCGGAAATGCTTTCGCGGACAGCCTAATGGAAGAATAGAAATGGCAACTCTTCCGCAACCTAATGCTTTGCTATCTGGAATTACCTGCCTGCAAGAGGTAGTTTTAGATGCTTTTAAGAATAGAATTCCTCAGTAGCTTTTCATTAGTAAATTTGATATCATTTTTCTTGTATTTATAGATGTTCTAGTATTTTATTTATGTTGCCAAGTAATTCGATAAAAGACATCGATTAAGGAGGCAACCAGGACTCAATGTCTACAAGTTTTATTCATTTTATTTTTAAAAAGATTCCAAAAAATGAAAAACATTTTGAAAAATAAAAAACCAGACAAGGTAATTAGTGTTACAAAATCATATAAGAAAAATATGCACAAAATAAAATTACGAAAAATCTTTAAAAATTCCTGCACAATACATGCTCTAGTGAAGAGTGACAAAATTAATTTAACTATTAATGTAGCTCGAATAATTGTCACCTTTGACATGGAAATCATTATTATTTATTACTAGTTATAGACTTTAACACATTTCTTCAAATTCAAATACTTTCATCTGCAGTATTGATGGTTGTCTCGTTGCATAATGGTGATTAATATCGATTGCTAGATAGAGAATATTTGTTAGATATCCAATCATGAACGTTTAGATTGCATCGACACGGACAAAATTACTTTAGACTACCTATTTATTACAAGTGATATCCATATGCGAAAGAGACACAAGTCAGGAATTGAGACATTCACAATTTTAGTTACGCATGGACGGGTTTTCTGTCTTTGTTACATTTGTGTGAAAGAACTGATGCATGCCTGAATCCACTTTCGTTTTCTTGTAAGTCGATTTAAAACAATCGCCAATTCATTTAGAAGCTGGGTGTCAAAATGCCAAGTTATTGGCTTGGTTAAGTTTAACCGTCAAACAAGCATTAGGCAAGTCTTACTACAAAAAATGAGGTTCTTATTTTAAGAAACATTTAGAACTACAGCAATAGGAACATCAAATTAATATTTTCCAAAGTATCCTAATCATAACATTAAAATTCTACTTTAACATAATTGACATATTCAAAGAGATTGTTGAAAATTTTGAGATTCTCCTTGATTGAAGCATCACACCAGGAGAAGAAATCTCTACATTACCTCTCAAATAAATAAAATAAAAACTCATTCGTTCTAAACGAGCATGCCCTGAATAACACAGTAATCTTGCAATACTATATACTATCATACCAAATTTATCAATCACTGAATTACAGTTGCACCTTCAAAGGTTATCTTGATTGAATGGAAGTGTGTGACTAAAAAAAGTAAATATAACTCGATCAAGTGTTTTTCTGGTATGAAATTATTGAGTGAAATAATAATCACAGAAATTTACTTTGTAGTCGTATATGAGGAACATGATCTACTGTTAAAAATAAAAATTCAGCAGTAGAACGAAAGGAAATAGTTTTCTCCAACTGGTCAAGATGCAGAAAATTTAACATCTACTTTACGATTTCAAATGAAACAATTTTATTAAACGATTTAGTTTGGTAAGGCCTTGGCTTCGAGAGGTTCCAGGTTCGAAAACCTGATTCCATCGCTGAAATCCAGCGTGTATTGCTCTGAATCATACGTAGTGGGTCAAGACGTCCACCTCTTCGTGGTGCAGAACCCAAGAGGGGGATGCTTGCCAGCCCGCAGAGTGTACCTGCTATCTGGCTGGGAGTTCAAAATTCATACGGTAGCCTTGTGTTACTCAAAATGGGACGTTAAATGCAACTAAACTAAACTAACAGTTATAATTAAAAAAATTTAGCGAAGATATTAACTACTAATTAAAATTATTCAATCATAAAATTGTGGCGTCTCTTGTCTTCATCATAATTTCGGCAGAGAGGTAAATTATTTTACCCCTAGTATCTTTGAATTTTATTACAGGATTTTTTTTGCCTCTTGATTTTTTTAAAATGTTTCTTGTATTGAGGTTCGGACAAAATTCAGGCCACAAGGGTATATTTTTATTTATAATCTTACCCTTGCAGAAAAATTTGTCCATTTTAGAATTTCAGTGGCAGTGGTCTTCTTGAGAAAGTCTGCGTATCTGCCCAATTCTCATCTCATTCCCCTTGAATATTTTTTCTTTCATCTAAATTATATTTATGTTTTTTAATATTAATCGTTGTAATTTTCTGTTGATGCAATTCATCTGATGTTGTTGCGGTGACACCCAAAAAAAAAGGTGTATTGTTATCGCCTATTGTTTAAATCTTTTGTTTCTTATCTATACTATTTTTTTTTTACTTTTGTTTTATATTTTATATTATTTTAAATTAAACTAGCTAATGGATTTATATTTTGAGTAGTAAGGAGGGAAAAAAGAAATGATTTGAGGGATAATCTGACTATTCGAGCTCTATTTCTCGTAAAGTTTTAAAAAAAATTTTATTAATTAGATGGAGAATGAACCAAATAAAAGAAGAGAATATAAAAATTTTTTAAAACATTTGTGTTCTTAAATCAGAGGAAAATTACAAGACGTAATTAATTTTTTTTAAAAAAAGTCCATTACAAAAGAAATTAAAACCATGGAGAAAAATATTTGAATCTTTTTTTAAATCTCATTTACTTTAACGGTTTCTTTAACTGTTATTTTAATTTTAACAAGGATAATTTGTAATACCTGAAAGAAATAAAAACGCCCAATACCTAGTAATTTGTAGCATGATTTAGTCATTTGTTCATATGTTTAGCGTATATCAAAAGCAGAGATTATAATATTCCATAATGTATATTCTCATATTTCTCCCTTGAATTTTTAAGCAGAAAAATTAACCAAAATTCGAACTTTCAATGTTCTGGAGACACGAGAAATATTTGTTTCCATCTTCCAAGGAAAAAAAGAAAATATTCTTTAAAAAAAGCCTCGTATAATTTAGTTTTTCAAAAATCTCAAATACAGTTCTCGTTGCCATGCTATAGAATTATCCTTTTTTCACGATTTAAGTACAGCAGCTTTTCGATTGATATCTTATCTGAATAAGAGTCACGTGGTTCCAAAGAGAGAATTTGGGAGGAATAAATCCATTTTAAAGATAACTTAAGCCATTCCTATCATTTCCTTGAGGTTTTTTGTTATGCATCTGCATTCGTATAAATTTACGAATAAATCTTTCTTCAATTGAAAATGAACGAGCAAGAAGTGTTTCCAAGTCTCTTCTCTTTCAGTTCATTTTTAATCCCAATCGTTTGCAATTATTTTAACTAATATATCGTTGATGATTCTACAGACATAGAAATTCATAGAATCTGTTCCCTCTAGCGCATTTTTTAATCCAGATTAATCCTTTTGGGAAAAATGTTCACATTTGCACAAAACTTCCCTTTTAATTCTGTCAAGGATTCAATTAATGTATGATGATGAAGTTGATAGCAATTTAATATCGATATTCTATTTTTCGCCGAAAACAGTATTAGTTAATTGATGGTAACACGGGATAAGTAACTATATTAAAAAGCATTAAACACGTTTCTGCAACACCTAAGTGAATGGACTTAGGTGAGATGCTGATCTTGGCACGATTTTGCGGACCGTTAAGGAATGGCGATTTTTTGGCGAAAAGGAATTTTCAAGAAAGACCTTGCACTATCAACCTATTTATGCTGGTCTTGCATGAACTTTCTGGAAATTACGTCACTTCGCCTAATGAGGTCACTTCCTTCTTAATGACGTCACTTCCTGCTGAAAAGAATATAAAGCAAGCCTCAAGCGAGAGGAGTGAGGTTGATTTGATCAACAAGCAAGCTGTTGAGCACTGTGTTGAGATATTAATGGTAATCTCTGCTGTGGAACTGTCTGCTGTTTTAATACTTGTGCTACGTTTCTTTACTTAGAATATTTGTAAAATAAAGATTTATTTTAAAACTCTGCTTATTGGACTGCATTCCGTACACCTACAAGACGATTATGTCACAATACTTCGATATTTTATATGCTAGAAGAACTATGCTCATGTAATATCTATTATGCTCATTAATATATAAAATGACTTGTAGACATTTAACGGTACAGTAAAGAATGTTAAACGTCTTGAGAAAATGTCACTCTTCTATTCGGACGTATGAAAATTTTTTTTGTCTTTGAATGTTGGTACATTCAAAGCAGGTACCTGCACTTGCTCACCACTAATGTGAAACTTCAAAATGTTATATGGAATCTTAGAAGTTCTTAATAATCCATTCTCTGCCAGTCTACTTCTTTCATTTAAAGGAAGGATGACAGGTGCTATAGTTCAAAACACTGCACTTCAAGCGCTGAAAGGACATATAACATTGAAATCGGACCCAGACGTGATAGGCAGGCATCTGGGAATCTTGAAGAGTCAAAATGGAATCTAGAGAGGAATTTAATGCAAGAAACCGGAAACTTGACACTATTATCCGAGCGTTACCTTGAGCCTGCAAAACATACAGGGAGTTTGGAGGTTCCTCACGAAACTGACTTCACAACAGATATGTTCGAGTGGAAGTCACAAACTCTTCCAAAACCAACAGGATCTTTGTTTTTTCCAAGATAAGTGTCATCCTATTAAAATGTATACTGCGAAAGCCGGGATAATCGGAAAACTTTTGTTGTTTGGGTGCTAAGTAAAATGTTTTTGTAGGAGGAAGGGAGACCCGGGAGCTCCGAAAAGTGGCAAATCCTCAAGTCTGGAGGACAACATTTTATGAATTACAATGATTTCTTTTTTGTATATTACGAGTATCGAGAAAGAAAGAAAAAAATTAGTTAAGATTTATATAGTATACCTACTATAAGGCTGTGGTGTTTTCTAATGATGTACTTACTGAAGCTCTCTGAGAAGACCTGTTCATTTCAGACTTCCTTACATTTCATCTCTTGCGCATGCCTGCTCTAAGAGCCGTTGTATTTGATATTCTTTAAAAATTTAATTTTCTTTAAAGCTACTCCCCTAAGGTGAGCTTCTTTACGACCATAACATATATTGCGCAGAGTAATATTGGAACAGCTTAAATTTTGCTGTCATTCCTTTCAGGCTTATCCACATTTAGAAGTAAAGTCTGTTGATAAAATTATATTGAAATGCAAAAGAAAAAATATTATTGAATTCAAATTTATGTACGATAATTCTTTTAACTAATTCTTAATTTGTCATTATTTTCTTCATTTTCCTTATTATTCATTTTCAAAGTTATTCATTCTGATTTCAGGCCTGAAACCATTTCTCGCACTGTCAAAAAAAAACAACTATACAAACGATTTCCTATCTCGCAGTGGATAGACAATCGTTATTCCATATCTCTCGGTGTGCTACCTCTGGACAGTTCTCGCTGAGTTAAATGCCTGCTGGATAAAAAGGGAAACTGACATCGTAAAGTAAATGCGCGTACTCAAGCAGAAGAGCTGGTGCAAAGGGAATTTCTAGTTCTCAAGGGGAAAAGCTTACTGAAGAAGAAGGGCTAGAGAAATCTCTGAGTAACTTACGTTTTTTTTTCAGCTTTTCAGCTCAGCTGAAGGCGTCAAAAAAGTTAATTTTATTGATGGATTTTGATATTATATATCCAAAACTAAATAAAATAAGCGATTAAATTTATTCACTGAAAAAGATAGATGGGGTGCTGCAGGTTCCCAGTCCCTACACACGAAGCCGACTTGTTCTTGATGCATTTTATGAAGTTGTTCGCAGAATTCGTACATTCTTATAAAGATAAACAAGATTAGTGACCTTTATAGCTCAAAATTGACATCTTCAAACGCATTAAAGGGACATCTAACACTTGAATATGACAGACGGCAACTGAGGAGATCTTGAAGAGTTAAAAGGGAATCTAGAGGAAAATTTAACTACTAGGAACCCGGAAAGCTTGGAACATGCATATTATCGAGCGTTGGCATGAGCTGCAAAAACACATACACGTGAGTTTAGGAGGTTCCTCTGCAAACCTGACTCGCAACAGACACATGTTCGAGTGGAAGTAGTAAACCTTCCGGGAAAACCAACAGGATCTGCGGTTTTTTTCAACTATTAGTGACATCCTATGAGTAGTGGCATCAACTGGAAAGCCAGATAATCGGAAATGCTGTTTGCATATGGTCAAATAGCTGAGCTGTTTGCGAAACCTACGACAGTTTGAACAAATGTTTATGATCAGTGTTTCGTGGAATTTTGAGCAAGTTGAGCATTTATGTACCTACCAGACGTCAGTCTGTCTCATCTGGACTCTACTTTGATTAACTGGACTGAACTATACTGCCTCCACCTTACTAGTGCGTATCCTCGATCTCAGTTTGTGTGCATCGAATTAATAGCAGTTTTACATTATAATCTAAATTAGGAATCTATAGACGTTATCATTTTGATGCAAAATAACTGGTAATCCAATAACATCCTAAAATGTTCCATGAGCCACTTAGTTAAATCAATGCGACAACACATTTCCAAAACAGAAGGGGGGACGGTAGACGGGGTAATAGACGGAACAAAAATACTGTACTGTTAAAAGTCTCTTCCGTGGGTGTATGGTGTAAACAGTCCAACGCGCAGGATAATGGAGAATGAAGGTTTATTTACAAATAAGGAAGGAAAACCGTAGCACAGGTACATTAAACAACGTTCTGTAATAGATTACCAATGTAAACGAACAACAATTCGCAGGTAATAACAATTCAGTTCCTTGTTATCTAACAAGCACAAACAATGGGCAATTAGCTAACAACTAGTAGGCAATAACTGCACTTCTCTACTAGCGCTCCAGCTCACTGTCAGCCTCCCTAGATCGCACTGCAAGACAGAAATTCCTAAAGTAGTTCCAGCGGATCAATACTACTCTTCAATACCGCTGGCGTTCCTAATCAGCTTACTAGACTCTGCACAGCGAATATGAACTCCAAAAGACGTTCGCGCTCCAAGAACGTCCCAGTCGATAAACACACCTCCGTCATCCAAGCGTTGCCCTCCTTATATAATCTCCGCGGCGACAGTAACGTCACATGGAATCTTCTAGTCCATTCAAGCGTGTATCTCCTCTGCTTAATAGAGATATTGAGAGATTCCAACTTTGCTAGAATCCCATATTTCGGGTCGCAAGTTTGTCACTTCAAGGTCAGGGTCCAGACGTGGGCGTACTTTCGATCATCTCATACTTACCCTGTAAAAACTATCTTCTCAACCATAAGAGCTCACATTGCTTGGAAGGACTTTCCCATGTTTGTAACACTACTGTTAAAGGGTTTTTTAAAAAAGGAGCTTCCCTAGGTATATATAGAGAGGGCTCTCCTCCAACAAGACAATGCTAGACGCCACGTCCTCGTGTGCCCTAACACTAATTAGAGAGTTTGAAAGAATCGAACTTTTACTCACATCCACTTACATAAACGCATCAGTACGCGCCCCGAACTCTAAGCCTGAGGCTCCTTGTCGTTTGGGTCTCCTATATTGCCTTCATATTTTGCCCCAGTCTATCACGCCGTGTTTTTTGATCAATGACATCTCTTTTTCCGTAGTGGGCGCTTTTTTGAATGATGAGCGAGCTGGGAGAGAAAAAGTGTCAGACGTTTCTGTGTACCAACTCAGCATAATAATGCTACAGAAGAAAAGATCGTTTAGATGGCAGAGCTGAAAAGACCATGCATGATCAATTCTCTTGTTTTCGAATGTTTTGATGTTCTGTAGTTTATATCTGAAATAAAAATTCCATTCACAAAGCGAAAGTACTTGATACCCTAATATAGTCGGTATCTTATGACTCGGGTGTCATAAGTAAGATGGTATTAATTATTTATTGAAGGAGAACCTAGTCAGTTGATATATATTTTGACTATTTTGGAATAACTGCACGAGACTATTTCTGGGACCAGAATCGTTATTTTAAAGTGTCGGTCAGCTGATGAGCGGTAGCGTTGTCACTCCAAACTTCAGCTCCTCACAAAATGGAGGAATGGAGTGAGCTGACACCCACAGATGAAACACTGCATCGGCCGGCATACGGGGCAGATCTTCGGTAATCGAGGTTCCGAACCTGTGAACCCCTCTGGTGAGATAACGGGAGACACAAGAATTTAACGAAAAAGTAATGGGAATGTTGACTTTTGTTGTATCTAGTAAGAGATAAAACCAGAAGAATGACTCCGTGAGAAGGGCAAATACAGATATGAAAATATGACTGATATGAATGAGTGGTATAAGGTCAAACAATCATGAATGTATTACTGTTATGAATGACCGTTAATACTTGATATGTTAAACAGTCTTGAAAGCATGATTGATATGAATGGGTAATATCATGGTATATAAGTAAGAGGCCAAACAATCATGAAAATATGATTTTTATAAATGATGCATCAGTAAAATGTCAAATCAGTCTTGAACTTACTGACCGATCATGAATGACAGGTAACAGATCAAACAGTTATCAAAGTATGACTGTTATGAATGACAGGTAAAGTGTCGAATAGTCTTGAAGGTATGACCATATGAATGACTCCTTGAAGTGTCAAAACAGTCATGACGGGACTGATATTGAATGACTGTAAAAGGTTAATTAGCATGAAAGCATGATTAATATGAATAGCTGGTAAGAGGTCAAACAGCTGAAGCATGATTAATATGAATAGCTGGTAAGGAGTCAAAAAAGTCTTGAAAGCATGACTAATATGAATTATGACCTGTAAGAGGTCAAACAGGAAAGCATGATTGATATGAATGATTGGTAAGAGGTCAACTTAAACTACTGTTATAAAGCTGATTCATATTTTACATTTTGCCACTCATATATGCGCTAGAAATTGAGTCTTTCGTATCAGAAAATTGTAATAAGTCATTTTACTTCCTCTCGGTCCAAAGGAAACAAAAAGAAAGTTCTAATCTTTAAAAAATTTGAACTGGTAGATCTTGATAAATCTCTACGAGCTCGACCTTTTTTAAATAAAAAAAAAGATCTTTGGAATTATGTCTCCCTATCTATTCGTGAACACTAGTCCTCAAACACAGAGAAAGAAGATTGAAATTTCATGGGTCTTTAAACCAAAATGCAGTATTTCTATCAAATTTTGGACGATCGGTCTATAGGAAGTCTATCAGCCCTTAAATGTAGCATGGTAGCTAGAAAAACCCAACATCTTCACAGATATACAAAAAATTAGCCTATGGTTAATTATTAGAATTAAATATCTTTATCAAATTTGGATAATAGACTGCCAACCATTCTTTGGCTGTCGATTTGTGTGTTCTGCGCCTTGATCACAGTAACTGAACGAGAAGTAATCATGTATGGATTTTAGATATAACTACCACAAAATTTGGTAGACCTGTACCCACTCCATTCTAGTAAGGGGAACTGTCCAGTTGTTTTTTCTCTATGTGTTTGCAAAACTGATAATTATAAAAATCCAAAGAGATAATAAGGAGACTGTGGAACTTATATCAAAGACTTATTTACGAATACAGAATTTTTTTTACCTTTGTCCTTGGTTAACTCGGACAAAAAGGAGTTCATGTTAATGAAAACAAGATTAATATATGTAGCGCAGCCAACATGTGGCAGGTGGAGGGAGCCAGAGCTTGCACATAAACATTGGAATCCAACCGCTTCTCTCCTTGCTCACTGCAAACGATGGATTTTCATTATCGAGGTTCTTCTGGGTCCAGATTGTCATCAGTGTCAAAGCGGAGATTCAAATGAATGGGCTGAATCTTCAGATTTCAGATCATTAAAAAATCGAAAGTGTCTTTCTTCTTTTGTAGAATTTTTAGCAGGTTTTTGCGTTCAGTCTTATTAACTCAGCCTTCTTCCAACTGCCTTCACAGGTCTTTTATCTTCATTTTCCTTTATCTCCTTTTTTTATGAGGTGCTCATTTGATCTGGAGTTCCAGTGAGGGGCATGAAGGGCAAGTGGTAGTCAGGTAGCACGTGACGAGCTCATGAATTAGGCAGAAGAGGGTTCGTCATCTTCCGCACTTCTCCTTTTTATTTCAAAAAAACATTGAGATACTCAGCTCATCCAGAAAATTAAAATAATACATTATTGCCATGTTTTGGATCGCTCCCTATAAAAATCACATGATAAATCAAAAATATTTACTCCATGAACGCTATCTCACTACAGCAGCAATCAAAGTTGCGTAGAGACAACTCAAAAACACAATACCGCGTACTTAGGAACTACACTAATAACGGGGTTGAGATCTTTTTTGTGTGACACGGGTAAGCTGGTCGCTATAGGATTCTGATGATTCAGAATCGAGGGCATTCATCAGGTAATTTTCGAGAAAAAAATCCACTTCGCTATGTTACACTTTTCGTCGTCTTACCCGACTGTCCCCTACCTATATAATTCATAGTTAAATTATAAATGATCAACATTGAGTCGTTTCTTTATCAGCCTTTTGAAAAAAATTTAGAAATTAAATAAAAGGTACAAATAAGGCTACCTGCATGAATCTAATTTATTTATTTTCTTGGCTTAACATGAAAATCCTTTTTGTCCAGATAACTAAGAACAAAGATGAAAAAATTGCCGTATTCAAATAAAAGATAATACAATCTCCATGTTATACTTGCACCTTTAATGAAATTAGCCTGATGTAATTTATCATCATTATCTATTCACTTTTTTTGAGCCAAGAGAATAAATATTGTTGATAAACATTTTTTTCAAACTCAGATAACTCGGAGGAATTTCGTACTTTAAAACCTCTCTTCTTCATCAGAAATTTTTTATTCACTTCATGTTTCGAAACTAAAAGACTTACGCTTTATCCCTTCCCGATTCTATGCCATAAAAAAACAAACAAAAGAAAATAGACAAAAAAAAGAAGATGGGGGGGAACGGTTGGATTCTTTTTTTAGTTTTATTAATCATTTTGGAAGCTTTAATTAGCTTCCGAGCACCAAAAAGTACGAGAGAGGATAAAAAAATGAGCTTCCCATGTCTGATGGAAGCTTCTCTATCTACCAGTCTGCCAAGACAGCTAAGCAGAAAATGTATCCAACTTAAAACGAGACTGATGGTTATCGGTGAGATAAAGAAATTCAACGAAGAATGCTTGAATTTTGTATTTGGTTTTTATCCAATAGAAGAAAATAAAGTTGATCTATTTATTGTTTATTTTTGTGAAATTGTGTTTAAGAAAAATCACTCGATAGATACGTTTGTTTTGAAAATTTCTTTACAAAATTTTCTAGAATCTTTCCCTATCTTTTTTTCCTTTGAAAGAGAATGTTTTCTTAAAGACTAAATCTATGCAAAAAAAATGCATCCAATCTCATGAACTAATATATATACGATAAATAAATAGAAATTAGAAGATGCTTAAATTCTGGCATCCTGATTTTATCCAATGGGCAAATTTTTTTGTTTTGTTTATTTTTGTTCCATAGACTCTCGGTAACCCTCCGATTAAAAAAAAAATCGCCAAGGATACGTAAAAAAAGCACCAAATTCGAATAAGCATCGCAATTCTGTGTTCTTTTGAGTTCGTTTATTCTTTTATTTTATAAAACAAGGCAAATTCCAAATGGAACGGTTGAAATTAACTAAATCGTTTGATTAAAAAAAAAATTTAACAGTCAGTGATTATTTAAATTGTTTGATTAAAAATTTGATCTCCAAAAATCTTTAGAAGTCATAAAAAAGCAGCGATAACGGACATTTATGACAGCCTTTTCCGCAAATGATAGCACTTATTTTAATTAAACTAAGATAAGTAAAGCTAGCTTTTAAGCTAGTAAAAAGCTTTCTAGCTAAATAAGCTGAAAACCAAGCTAAAGTAAACTCAATAGCTAAAAGGGAACATCAAATTCAATACTTTCAAAGTAATCTTAAGTCATAACTCTAAAAAAACTCTACTTTAAATATTAACATCTTCAGACACATTAAGGAAATTTTGAAGATTTCATAAACGAAGCATTTACACTGGAAGTCGGCTGGTATTGCGGAAGTTCTTCACCCTAAATAAACAAACTGAAAAACTTGTCGATATACAAAAAGTGGAAACAATTGTATTATCATTTTGGCGAATTTGGAAAATTCACTTACTCAGATTTTGCTCGTAAAATACTTTAAATAATCAGAGATTTTTCTTATTTTACTCTTGAATTGAAAGAATGCTTTTAACAAGAATAGCTGAAAATGTCACAGCTAACGAACTAATCTTTAACGAAGAACTTCAGACAATCAACAAATTTTTTTAATTCGCCCATTAAATCTTTATTCAATAAAAAGGCAAAATTAGTTGTTATCTTTTAATTTATTTTAAAATGACATAAAAAAAAATCGTATTTCAGATGCTTGTTTGTGATATAGCATGTCTACTTGATTGAGATTATAAAAGTATGCAAAAATATTCACGTAAAATAGCAAATGATTGAGTTTTTTTATAAAAATGGGACACTTTTAATGTAAGAAAATGTATCTAATTGGTTCCGATTTAGTCTTGATACAATTCCAAAACTGATCATTTTCGTAGAACAAACAGAAATTCAACTAAAGAACTTTGATTCTTACTTTGAATCTTTACATCCGCATTAAATTATAAAGCTGATTTTATTTCTTTTTTGTAATTAAGCATTCCTTGATTAAATCCTTTATTTGCCAGTGCATTTGACTTTAACTTTAGTAAATCACAAAGATGCCGTAATTTTAATTAGAAATTTACTTTTGGATTAGCAAATCTCAACCTTAGGATTTTTTTCCTATTCTGTCAGAAAGGGTTTTTTTGCTTTGTTAATTTAATTATTTTAGTTTTAGCTCTTTTTGAACACGGTCTGAATGCATTTTAAACATTACAAAAGTTGTACTTTTATTGGTACTCAATGATTATTCTACTGGTAAAAAAAAATAAGATATTGAAGATGCCTCATCTTTTATTTATCTTTTGAAAATTCCTTCCAAAAATCACATAGGAGATATTTATATACACTATATCCAAAGTACGGACACTGTAGATGATTTTCCACATTTTTTAAGAATTTCCCGAATGAGTAACGACGTGCTTTAAACTTCGGATATGTAAAGAATAGAGACAATATACTCACATTGAGTTAAGATTCGGGGTCTGAGGGGCAATTGGGCGTCTACAACGATGAAGACAAAATACGTTTTGGCCCACCCCGCTTCACAGTATACGATAACAAGATGAAACTTTCAGACTGTATGTTTTAATGATACATAACATTTTACAGGAATTTTGTAACTCGCGCAATATTTGGGGAAGACTATAAAGAGTTTTCTTAAAAATCTAGTTTTCCCACTGTTTTTTTGCTTTATAACATAGAGTTTTCATTATATTATACGAAACTCAGAAAAGAATCGATACAGATAGGTAAGACGTTGTAAAATTTAAAAAGAATATTTGAATATTACAGGATTATGGTTAAATTTTAGTGAATATGTTTGCGACATGCCGAAACACTAGTGTAATTTTCTTCACAACTTTTAAAGCCATGGATATATAGGGCAACTTACATAAAAAATTCAGTTCACTATCATTAGTATTCAGAAAGATATCGGATCATTAAACGAGCAAAATTTTAGACTCTGTCGAAGAGAAGTTAAAAGAGAGGGTTGTACACAAATTGATATTTTAAACTTATATCTTTAAATAGTTATATTGAATTTGTATGGCGTTAGAATTTGCTCGTCATACCGTAGAACACTTTATCAATTACGCATAACTTCAAATTCCAGCTAATTAGGTGTTATAAATAAACAAACATTTTATTACTTAAATTATATTATTTATGATTATTAACAAGTTGCATATTACAATTTTACGGCCAAACGATATTTTAAATATATTTATTTTATGGTGTAAACCGATTTTTTATCTTAATTAATTCCTTTTCTTAAAATATTTTAATAATTCTTAATACATATATTTTTTATTCGTTACGAATACTAGATGTGTCATGGGTATTCAGCAAATTCACATCACTATACAATTAATATAACTATTTAAAGATATAAGCTTGAAAATATATCAATTTGTGCTACCCCTCATCTTTAGCTTCTCTCGACGGAGCTAAAATTCTGCTCGTTGAACATGCCGATATCTTTCTGAATACTACATGATATTGAACTGAATTTTTTATATAAGTTGCCGTATATTATTCTTTAAAGTTGTGAAAGAAAAATTGAAACTATGTTTCTGCGATGCTGATAAACACTATTTACTAAAATCTGCTCATAATTCCTGTCATATCAACAATTCTTTTCCAAAGTTTTACAAATGCTTCTCTAAGATAGTTAGTCATCTTTCATAGTGTGCTCGTATAATATAACAGAAAATTCTGCATGTTTATAAGAAAAAACAGGTGGAAAATTTGAGATTTTTAAAAAAATCTTTATATCTTCCTCAAATTTTGTCGCTGAGTTTACAAAATTCCTAGTAATATTATGCACATTAAACGTACCAGGTTCTGAAAGTTTCATCTTGTTATCAGTATTCTGTGAAGCAGGGTGGCAAAAAAACGTTTTGTCTTCATCAGTTTGTAGACGGCCCCTAATTGCCCTCTAGATGCCGAATCTTCAATGTAAAATACGATTTATCGTCTATTCTTACATGTCCGAAGTTTAAAGGCAGTCGGTTAAACCATTCCGAGAAATTCTAAAAATGAAAATCTGCAGTGTCCGGATACTTTTGGGCTATGTGTATTGACCCACCTACATAAATCAATTTTCTTGATCATGAAATTTCTTTCAAGTTAAAACAAACATAAAATAATTTTGTCCATTCATAAAATTACTAATAAAACTCTGACATTGTAGCAGCGTAAGTAATTCTAATGAAATTAACTTAATGGAATTAATTGCCATTTTCTCTAATTTTAGACTACAATAAAGAAAATATTATTGGCTACCCAGTTTTTTATAATCTGTGGCACCCCTGAAGAAGAAGATTTTTTTTAGATAATAACTTCACATATGGAATTTTTTGATTGCGACTTATGCTATTTAAGTCGACACTTCATTAACATCAAAATGCCGCAGAACTATGCTGTCTTTAAGTACATTATTAGCAGTTAAGATTGGTACATCCGTAATCCCAGACAAGTCAGTAGCGACACATTTGCTCATCATTTTCCCCTGGATCGAAGAAAAATCGGAACAGAACCGGAGGGTATGTGTGCATTAACCAACCTTTATCAATGCTTCAAGACGCTAATAACTTCTCGACATTTGTTGTTAATGACTCGCCCGACACAAATCGCAATGTGTACCGGGACTAAGCAAATAAGGTCAGTGCGCATGTCCGGTGGTATCGAACAGGTCATTAGCGACACCGCTATGGCAGCGAAAGCATGACATGAAATACGTGAGTATCAATTGGGTAGTACATATACGCTCTGGTGGCGGAAAAAACAATTATTCAGGTCCTTTTTTTGCTGAAAGCATTTTCTAGAGACTTTCGCAGGGGCTGTAGCAGTGATTGAATTCAGACATGTCTGAACAAATAACGCTAACGCACGCATTCGGATGCCAATGATGGATGTTTATCGAAAGATAGCGTTTTTTTTAAAAGTTAAAATTCGAAAAATAGTTTTCCCATAATATCCCTCACATGGTTCCTAGATCCGTCGCTATATATTTAACAAATTAAAGTGAATAATTAAATTGAATTAATTTGAAATTAATAATTAATTCAGTTAAGTAATTCTTACTTTTTAAGAGTTAAAAACATAGAAAACATTTTTCCACAGTAGCCACAGGTGTTAACAGATTCCTAGATCCTTACATGCAAATTTCATGCCTCTAGAATTTTGCATTTTTAGTTATCGTGTTCTCAGGAGAGACCAATAGACAGTATAATTCAAAAGTGGGTTTTGAATTTTTTGTACTTAAGAAATGTCTGAATGTTCTACAATCCACACATACGATATAAGAGAGAAAATGCAGGCATTAAAAAAATTCTAAGAAATTGTAAATAGAAATTAAAAAATTTTTGTAACTACAACTTTAAAAATAAAGAGAACATTTTATGAGAATAAAAAAAATTATAGAATATAGAAGTTTTTCTTTTTTTGAAATATATATAAGAAAAATCAATCGCTTTAATTATATTAATTTCATAAATATATTTCCATATTAATTTATTTTATTTCAAGTTGGCTCTTCTTTGTTTATGGATACTCGATGGAAGATTTAATTATTTTATGTTTCTCCTCCTCACCAATAGATGGCACTGTATGAGTTCTGAAGAATGTTTTCGTGCAGCGCCACAACGCCGATATTTCAAATTGTCTGTAGAACTAATTGCATACATTGTTACCAACAAAGGTTTCACTACGAGGATAGGTATAAACAATAAAACTAATTTTTTAATCCAAACACTCTCCGTAAAGTTCTCTATTAAGTATAATTTGTCTCATTATTTCGTCAGCTCTTTGTCAAATATAAGGCTTTGTCTTTTAATAGTTAATCACAATCACTTTTTTTAGTTAACCACAGTCACTATTTAGTTAATCCACAGTCACTTTTTTAGTTAATCACAACTTATGTTGACAATACGCAGAAAGCTACCAATTAATATTTATAGCCTTTGATGGTTATAGGGCTCCTCAGAAATAACTTTAGTTTTAAACCTTTTTCCTGAATCGTCTCTCACGATTTGCTACAACATTAAAATCTGCACCGTTAGCATAATTCTAAATTAATTAAATGCATTAATTATCATCATTAGCATATGGTTGTGCTTATTAAAATTTTAGATATCCGCGTGATAATTTTGTCAATTTATGCAAGAAATCACATGAATTTTATTAATTTTACGGATAAAGACAGCTTAGATTTTGCGCACTTTGATAATTTGTTTATTGCTTTAACTTTTTTGTTGTTTTTTATTTATTTTTCAAGAGAGTGGTAACTATAGTCTAATGAAATAATAATCCATTGTGGCGCACATGTACTTTTGAAACCATCACCTGACCAGATATATAAACCACTTCATGCCTCCCATGCTCAGAGTCTTTCTGATTGTTTTATATAAAGACGTAAGATAGCTGACTAGACAAATGGACATTGCAAGACCACTGCTTTAAGATCCAGTCTGTTATTATTCAAATATTTATGAGTGTACTTCTTAACAAGGTTTTTTTTTTCTGCTCCTTTTCATGCTGTTAAAGAGAATGACATTTTACCAGCAAATCTGGTATTTCTTTGATCATATATTGCAAATAAATTAGCCTTAAAACTAATAAAAAAGGCCTGAACGAAGGTTTGCTCACCTTTTTAGAATGCCTGCTCTAAATCACCAATATAAATAAAAGTCATTGTGGGTATGTTCCACCTCTCCTCCTAAACTACTGCGGCAATTTCAGCAAACTTTTGCACACTTATTATTTAAGACAAGAGGAGATTATTGTCAATGTTACGAAGTCGAAAGTTAATTAAACAGTCAGTTAATTAGAAAGTCACCGAAACCGTTTTTCCGTATTAACTTCGGAACCAAATTATCACTACAAAAATATTTTTTATACCATCTTAAAGTTCAAAATTTTTGCTTTCTAAATGATGCCAATTTTATATGTGTGAAATGTTTCCTTCAACTTTATTAATTTTTCCAAAATTTATTAAATAAGTATTACATCAGACGATTCTTAAATAAAAACCGATTCTTAACGATACTTCGTTGCTAGGCAACGGTGCGCCTTTCAATTACTCTGCCTTTATCGTTTTGGTATTTGTTTTGTTTTTTAAATATTGTTTTGGAAACGCTTTTTTTATTGGTTCTGAAAAAAAATTGTAATGCTTATTTAATTAGATCAAAAAAATTTCTGCAATTAATATTTTCCTTTCCTCTTTACCGTCTTCTGTGAAGAAAAATCTTATCTTAATATAAATAAAGTCATTGTGAAAACATTGTATGTATGTGGCTATGTTCCACATCCTAATAATGGACTGTTTTTGAACCAAATTTTCACACTTATTATTTAAGACAAGGGAAGACACTTATGAACTTTCAAAGTCAAAAGTTGAATTAAACAGTCTGTTAATTAGAATTTAACCGAAACCGTTTTCCGTAGTAACTTTTGGAGCAAATTGTCCAGACAAAAAAATATTTTGACACCATCGTAAACTTTAAAATTTTACCTTTTCAATGATACCAATTTTATTTTCGTGCAATGTTTTCCACCATTCAAATTTTTATTATTTTTAAATTTTTAAAATTGATTACTTACAGACGATTATTGAAATAAAGCATTTTTTATATAGATACTTCGTTGCTAGTTGTTCTTATTTCAATTGTGAGCAATACGTAATG
>BGPR01017236.1:10029-31096 GCA_013235015.1 Araneus ventricosus
AATGCAACTGTTTTTTCGTAATTCCCCCCCCCCCACCCTTTTTTAAAAATAATAAAAACGTGGCAACATTGTTTTCTGTCTTGACAGGCTCGAAAATTTTCCTACTTTTCTGGTCATTCCATCTGTATGTTGACGCGGAAAGACATTTAAAGGCTAGTTTTTTCATTGTATTTTTGATTAAATTATCGAAAGTATTGTATTCTTCGTCATGATTCTTATTGTCAGGTGAATAATGTCAGTTAAGTTAAAGTGTTTTTGTTTATATAAGCCATGAGGTTTGGCATTCGTCACGACGATGCAAAGTTTTTATGACCCCAGCCCCCCCCCCCTCCGACCCAAATCCTGGATTCGCCTGGTTCTGCACTAAACAGATACATATTTATGGCCATTGTTATACCATTCTAAAGTGGACTAAAAAACAGTAAAAAACAAGAACATTGTAAACTAAAATTTTGCTTCTTTTTACTGTTTACATTCATGAAAAAGTACACTCGTAATAATTTCCATTCCACCATAACATATATTAACGTTTCAATAAGCCAGCTGATGGTAGAGAATTAACACAAGCAATAAACTTATTTGAAATAAGCGGCCAGACACTAGATAATTTGAGTTCTACAGTAAAAGTGGAACAAAATAATTAAATTTTGCTTTCCTTAACTTATTTCAGGACGTGATCTCAACAAAAAGATTTTTTTAAAGTATAAAATTTAATTTATCTAAAAATATGAAGTATAAATTAATCCATTCATTGCAACTAATACATGCTTTAAATTACTATTTCCACAATTGCAATTATTTTCTATCAGTATTTTAACAAATGGTTCTTTAAACTTCTACCAATGCTCAGCTACTAATCAAATCCCTTTTCTTATTTAAAAAAGTACCCATTATTTGGCAGAAATTGGGTTCAAGATTAATACAAAAAAAGGGCATATGCAGCCATATAGAATATTTTAACAATTACATTACACACATATATGAAGAATATTGCGTAATTAACCACATTAAAACTGATACAATACTGCATGATTAAATACTGTGCAAAAAAAGTACTTAGTTTTTTAGACAACAAATTTGTAAAAAAAATAATTTAGCAGCTAATAATTGAGAAGTATTCTTTAAATCGACATAGAAGGATTTTCTTGCTTATCTTCTTCATTGGTGTTATTAAATCTGATAGAAATAATTTCTGTTCAAGTTTTTCTCTGCATCCAAATTGCAATCTACAAAATTAATACCAGACTTATTTTCTTTTGAAGTCCAATCTTTAAAATCGAATTACTGGAAAACAACAAATTCAATTTCATTACGGCCATTTTATACAATCGGAAAATACTTTCATAAAATCCAATAGAAACGAATCCCAACACTACGTATTTTAAACATTTGTGTTCCAAATAGGAGGAGATTTGTCGGGATACAGAATTGCACACTGTAAGCAAACTAACTTGCACTGTAACAGATGTGCAACTAAGGGAAGACAATGGCAAATGATTTTAGAGAAACAAACAATACACGAGAATAACAAGCTTGTCTCCTGGAAGATTTCTTCCAGAAACATTGATAATGCATTGCTCGACAAACTGACCTGCAGTTTTTAAGGCAATACATTATTATCATTATAACTGTGCTATACTCCAATTGAACAGGTATCCTTCCAACTGAGATATAAATAGACATACTAAAATTTAAGCATAAATAAATGGATAACTGCATGAAGTATATAAGCATATCATAAAGATCCTTCTATCATAAAGGGTGTCACTTAAGTACTTAAAAGTTATGGCAATGTAAAATAGATGTTACACTATATATTTTGAAAAGATTCAACACGATGCTGTTATTCCAGTAGATGGCGGGAACAGTTTTCAAACATAATGCAAGTTCGAATCAGTAATTTTTGAACCATATTATAAAAGTTCAAATATGAAATAAAAAGTAAAATCAATTACACAATGGGCCTATGGAAAACGAATATGTTTTCCGAGTTCAAACACATTATCTTAAAAGGAATTAGACAAAGAAAATGCACTTGAATTAATTTAAAATGATCTAATTATAAAAAAAGGGGCAATAAAACAGGGAATAAATCGGTAATCAAACTGACTCACAAGATCGGTATTATCTCAAGCTGTTGTAGTTATGTCTAATAATTATGAAATCTCTACAAATCCAACAATTTCCAATGAAGAATAAAAACCATAAAAAAGATCATATCAAAAATCAATCCCTTTTATGTAAAAATTTAAATACTTTCCAACTCAATTATCTTAAATTTCACTTATAATGAAAATATCAATTTCACTATGCTTTCTTCTGAAAATACGAGTAATTTTAGAATTGCAGACATCAAGCAATTACCAAATTTTGTTAACGAAGTAAAATAATAGGGAGAAAAAATGCTTAGTAAAGCAGGGCAGTTTTTTTTATAGCATGTAGTGTTTCTCCTTTTTAAAAACCCAATTTTGATTTAATTCTAAATATGCTAAAAGCTTCGATACTCTATAGAAAAAAATTCCGTTCTTTGAGGATGAAACTAATGTTAGAAAAAAAAATGTAAATAACATAATTTTATTATAATTACTACGTGTATAAAGTATTTTGTGCATTCGGATAAAATTTCATTAACACCAATTAGAATGTTATTACTAGGGGGGGGGAGGGGGAATGGTTATAAAACAACTTAAATGAGGACTTTTAAAATAAATTTTCACATTAAAAAATATATTTAATAAAAGAATTTAACCAATTTATTAAAAACTTTTTGCATTAATTCTTTTTAAATACTCTATTTTACACACTCCAACTGATCTATATAGGATATAAATGGTGTTTTTTTTTAAAGCGATTTTTGAAATTTCACACAAATACTATTATTCAATTAATTTCATTCATTTCACGAATATTGACAAAAAGTTGATACGCAAATAAATTATTTCATCCAAAACAGAAAAGTTATTTGAACAAAAGGAAAAAAGTTATACTAATTCTTTAAGCCGCAACAAATAATCATTAACAGCAGTTCTCAATAGTTAATGAACAAAAATAATTCAGTTAAATCCGTGCAAGGTAATTTGAGCTCATTTTTCCTATAAATCTTTTACAGATAATATATTGTAAAAAGGGCCAAAGCACTTGCAAAATACTATTAATATACTTTAATATCATTACAATTAATAGATGGAGGTTGCATTTTTTAAAAACTAACAACTAAAAAAAATTTAAAAAGTTAAAATATTTAAAAAAATTGTAATTTTTCTGCAAAATTCCTTTTAAATTATTTTTGAAATATAGCATCAATAAATACAATTAAAACATGTTGAGAGTGCATTTTTTTTTATGTTATATCATTCATGTATAAGTTGATGATTTATATCTAAGGTGATCTAAGAGACACATCTAATGACTATTGCATTTCCCTGTTAAAAAGTCAAGAACAAAAAGTGAAAGAAAAAAAAAACACAAACAATTTTTCAACAATATGTAAAACAATGAATTTCGAAGAGATGTCCAAACCCTGCGACAGTAAAAGAATCAAAACTTAAAAAATGCATTTTGCACTCTCATAAAAAGCACTCAATAATAGTAGTACATAACAGATTAAAAAAAATTGTGACCACATTATACAAAGTGTCTGGACTAAAGGTATCCAAAAATAAGTTTATATTGCGAGATCCACATACGATTAGGATAAGAAAGTGCTGCTGCATCGCCAATAGGAAATTGTTTAGTATTTTTAATTGAAGTTTTCAGTCAAGATCATATATAAAGTCACCAACTATTGAGGACTATTTTTCACAGTAGTCGACTACCAGTCAGTATGTTCATACAATTACCTGGCCTCCCAGACATATCTCTGTTTGGGAATCTCTGCTTGGGGATTTTATTAAAATGACTGTGCACAATAAAAAAAAAAAGTTTGCTATTTGGATGAATTGCAAATAGTGCATATCTGCAGTAGTTGAATTGACAAACATCAAATCATACACTACACAAGAGATTGAAGAACCTTTAGACACTTGCAGAGCCATTAATGGTGATCACAATGAACTTCAAGACAAAAATAAATTAAAATGAAAATAAATTAAAATAAATAACTAGGAAGTAAAAGAAAAAATTAAGGTGCAATGATTGTTAGGCCACAATCCAGTGGAAGATAAAGGACTGCACAGGATAGAGGATTAGGAAGTGGGAGATGGAGGATCGCACAGTCCAAGTGCTGCTAAAATGACACCTCCATTTTCATTGAAGAACAACAACCTGAAAAGAACTGTGAGTGATTTTCTCAGTATAAGCAACTACTATACTGGATACCTTTTAGCCCAGAAACGCTTCATATATATCTTACCATCAACAAAGTGAAACAGGATAACTATAGCAATAATTCAGTTCGGATGTTAAAAATAAGATATGCTTTTAAACGATAATAAAATTTATCCCTCTTAAAATAAGGTTAGACTTGAGAACACAGTACCGTCGCCAAGTGTTAGCCAAATACGAATTTTTTCAAGCGGTAACTCGCCAAATCAATGACGGCGGTCATCATAACGGTTGGCGAAAGAAACCAAGAGTCGGCGATTTAGCGATGGGGGTGTACGGAGTTCTCAAGTCTAATCAAATACAAATTTAAGTAAAATGCCCATTGTGAATAAGTCTAAGACAGTTGATGCGAGCCCATTTCTGATGCTTCTGATGGGCTCATGCTCTCTGTGAGGGAACCGGCCTTTTTCCTCAAAATTCCAGGCCTGAAGTTGGGATGACGTTTGGCATGTTTGTTAAGGTGGTCACTCCTCATAAAGCGCCTATCACAGAGTGGACAAACGAAGTTCTTTTCACCAGTATGGGTTCGGGTATGACGAGCTAATTCATCTGAACGAGCAAATCGTTTGCCACATTGTGGCCAGGTACAAGGGAAAGGACGTTCACCTGCAATTAAAGAAAAAAAAATCAATAAAACACATACTGTACTACAAAAATCATATTAAACAGCTAATAAGTTTGATTACGTTAAAACGAATAGCCAAAAGCAGACATCATAATTAACCGCTTAACTTAACAGCCCGAGAATACTCGTGCATCGAATTATCGAAATTTTAGTCTTATAAACTAAAATTGAATCATTAATTAGCTTTATAATTTGACACAAAAAATATGTAGGATCCATAAACATCTTAAGTATCCTATGTCTTCTTAGATGAACGAAAACGACAGCCCCTTTCCAAAACAGGAGGGGTCATCTTATTAGATAGCAAAGAAAACTATTCAGTTAAGTGGTTAATAATATAGTTCAATTTGGTTAGTTTGAAGTTGACGGGATCGGATTAAAAATTGGATTTAACCAAAAGTTCGAATTAAGAAAAATTAGATCTAAAAATGAGTGAAACAGTCGAATACGAAAATTTTTAAGCTATAAATGGCAGTAAAGATTTATTTTGAATATTTAACAGTTTTAATAAATAATACACAATAAATAATACAGTAATTTTTTTTAAATAACTTTCTTTTACAAGTTACATAGGGCACATAAACCTCAAAATAAAAAATTAATTTAAGGGGAAAAAGTAACCCACTTTATTAGTAACATAATTGACGTTTGACGCTCTTGATCTCTGCAGATAGGTTGAGCAATCGCGCGTCAACCATCATTCACATATCGGCAATTTATCTACAAAGGGCGAAAAATTCGAAGTACTGTTCAGCAACGGATTCCGAGACTACCACTTTTGGACGATTTTACACCGGAAAGAGGCGTCAGGCAATGAGACACATGAGCGCATTTCCGGAGTTCTTTGTTGGATCACGCTCAGTAAAATGTAAACATCACCCTTCCATTTTTCACTTTCCCCCTATTTTGATGAAAATAACGCCGCCCTGCGCATGCGCAAAAGCGCGGAGGGTTTCCGAATCCGTTGCTAAACAATAATGATATGAGTTATTTTGCATGTACACAATGATTGAAGTAATGCAGCTGCTCTGCTTAGTTATTAAATTTTTTTTCTGCGTGTCTGATTTTGACCCCTCTTTCGACATAACGCACCCCCCTCCCATTAGCTACACCTCTACTAGTACTAGTGACATCTCGTCTTTTTCCTTTTTGTATAATGCGCTACATTCCAAAGTTAAATTGGAGCAGAAGCGTGATTGACTCCATAATTTGTCTTACAAATCAAAACATGGTTGTAAGCAAAACACGAAAGATATAAGTGATAATGCAATAAAACCTATATTATGAAATTATCCATGAGAAAAACAAAGACTTTAATTACTTTAAAAGGGAAGCATTATTATTATTATTAAAATCGGCAACTGTTTCTGTAATGAGAAACATTTTAAAATCATATTGAGTAAAAAGCTAGTAGAATATATCATTAAACTCAATCATAAAAACACTGGCGCCTTATTTAAAACACATGATAGAGTTGCGGTTGAAATACAGAGAACTAACAGACTAAAGAAATGCAGAGTAAAAAAGTAACATAACTAAAATTTTCAAATAAATACCATCAGCTAAATTTTATCTCTTTTCCAACCCCTCCCCCCCCATATTGGAATTTTATCATCAAGATCGGGAAACGCTACAGCCAAAACCTATTAAATCGTACTTACTTTCTTAAACTGCACATTTGAAGTGCTTATATAACAAATATTATTAACTTATGGAGAAAATTAACTATCGCTAGTTTTTAAAAATCTAATGGTTCAACTGATACTCTCATTTTAATTAAAAAACGTTTCAGAAGATAAAAGAACTTAGGGTATTATAATTTTCTATACAAAAGTAGTTTTTAAATCAAAAATATTATACATGAACGTGTTTTAACTCCGGGCACAACAGCTAATGCTTTATTAAAATGAAATACATAACTGCAACACAACAAAACTATGCACATATATTTCAACTGCCACTGAATATTTCGCGAATTTTCTGAAACTTCGTAAACACAAAGTTGTTTACAAAAATCGTTTTGAATAACGACAAAAAGAATTTCGTCATCGTTCAATGCGATTTTCTAGTCAAACAATTGAATGCGGAAGAGACTTAACAAGAAAGGGTAATTCAGAGTTCCAAAAATTATCAGCAGATAATCGGGGACGAATCCGTTTCCCTTTTCGTAGCACACAGCTTCCGTATACTGGCCTTATCGAGCGTAACGAATGATAAGGCGGGGAAACAGAGCAGACGATTTTTACAGTTACTGAAGAGAGAAAGTAAAAAATACACGAAGAGATGAAATGAAAGGTAACAATGAATACTGCAACACACTACGAAGCAACAAAAATAACATGTTTAGTAACATCAGTGGCGAATCCGGGGGGCGGCTGAGAGCCAAGCCAGAATTCTTGATTTTATTTAAAATCATTACAACTGTTTTTTCTTTATTTCCCTCTATAAAAAAAAAAATTCAACATTGCTTTCTGGCTATACAGGTTCGAAAATTTTCCTACTTTTGTAGTTATTCCACTCGTACTTGTAGCTTTGACACGGTCGAACACATTTTTTGGCTAGTTATTTCATTGTAATTTTTATTAAATTATCGAAAGTATTGTATTGTTCTTTATGATTCTTATTGTCAGGTGAGTAAAGTCTGTAAAGTTAAACAGTTTTGGTTTACGCAAGTTTGGCCTTGAGGTTTGACATTCGTCACGACGATACCAAATTTCTTTGCCATCAGCCCCCCCGACCCGTATCCTAGATTCGCCACTGAGTAACATGAATTCGAACTTCGTAACAAGATTTGGGAAGCAGTATATATAAAAAAGAAAATCTTTTTATCTCTACTTATCTATTTTTAATTTTAGATATAAAAAAAGTGTTGAAAACTTCAATTTCATAAAAGTTTATTTGGAACTTTGCCTAATGTCAGAATAGTTAACCCTTTAACTGCGGGTGTGGTTTATAAACCACACGTTGCAGCTGTGGTTTATGCACAACTAAATTATAAAAAAATATTTTTGTATATATATAAAATACATCTTTTTTCTTATCATTTATCGTACCACTAAATTATAAAAATATTTTTTTTTTATGAAAACAACTACAATAAAACTATTAGTTCTTATCATTCATTACAAAATGCATGCTTATTCATGCAGATATTTTTGATTTGCCACTGTATCACAATAAATACATGACAAATATGTTTCTTTTTTTGCGTTTAGAGCGATCGGCTGTACTGAAAGTACCTGCAGTAAAAAGGTTAAACAAGAAAATAAGTAAATTAACCTTTTATTTCCCAAATTAAGTTACCAGCAACTTTTTAATTTAGCACCATTAGATAAATTTCGATGCAGAATAACCCCAGGAAAGAGGTCAAAAGTTTAAATAGCTAAAATAGCTTAATTGAATTAATAATTAAAAAATTTTAATTTTTGTCTTCAGCTGGCATCCATTGCTTGCTGTGGAAACTACATTATTAGTGTACTTGTGATTACCGTCAGGAAAACGGTCATATTACGAAGATCAGTGCTTTTAAGTACCGCATATCACTAATAATGAAATAGAGACCCATGCTATAAAACTTTTATACAGATACTGGAAAATAGCGTTAAATTTCATAAAAGAAAATATTTGATTTTAATCTTATAAAGACTATTTTAAAATAAACAGTTTTGCGTAAACTTCACAGACATTTTAATTTTAATTGCTTCCAAAATAAAAGTTTTATTCAATGTGGCAATATTTCCCTCAAAATCAGACAGGAGTAGAACACAGAAAGGATGTGTTCAAAAGAATTTAAATAAAATAAAAGTTTTAATATACCACGTTTTTAAAACGGACTAAAAAGTATAAAATAATTTCTTCTAGCCTCATACAGATTTATAACCCCATACAGATTTAAAACGAAAAACGTGGGGCGCATGCAATAGATGATTGATGCATAAATAGTTTAAGTCACTAACAATTTTATTGCAATGGAATATGAACTGTTATGCCAGTTTTCTCAACGACAGCTACTCCTTACTATTAAATATTGCATGAGCACCACGTTTTTCGTTTTAAATCTGTATGGGGTTATAAATCTGTATGAGGCTAGAAGAAATTATTTTATACTTTTTAGTCCGTTTTAAAAACGTCGTATATAAAAATTTTTATTTAATTTAAATAATTATTTTCTGCTTTTTAGTCTTGTGTGTATGAAATTTTGCAATCGATTTTAAACATGTTGATGAGATTATGACAGAGACATGTGGCAAAATTCAGGTTTATTTCAGTTTCTCTTCACCGGATCATAAATAGAAAATTGTTATTTTCCTGAAAAACCAAGTTACGTGACGCAGAGACCTTCGTGAAAACAACTAGCAACTGCGCAACATTTTACTTTTTTCCCCCTCTAGAATTTCACGGCAAACAAATTATTGTCACTCTGGTATAGCAAACTCTCCCCTCCGAACTTCAATCCACTTTTCGAAGTTCCCCCACCCCGCGAAATTTCGTGGAATTCACTTCTACAAATAACTCAAGATTTCCCCCTTCTCGCTATTCACGACTGACGCCTGGACAGCGCCATCTATCGAAGCTCTGGGTCGGCAAAACACAAAATATGAAATAAAAAATTAACAGATAAACAGACAGACAAGAAAGCGAATTAATATTGCATTGTCATCTAGTTCTGAGCTATGTTTAAAGTCTCAAGTCTCCAGCTCATCGGGAAGTTAGTTCAAAATTGATTGCAAAATTTGTACCGGACAGACAGACAAGAAACCGAGTTAATAAAAACGTGGTAAAAACTATTATAAGCAAACAAATTTCAGAAAATTGCCGAATCTGCAAAAGAATGCGAAAACAGAACGTCAAAGATAGTACACAATAATATTAATTATCCCGTCTCATTAGAACCAAAGACAAATGCATTATCTGAAACGAAGCAGACATTTTACAAACTTGTAATTTCGAAATATAAATGGAAATTATACAGGTGCTTACAAAAGAATACTAGGGATGGGTTACCTGCGGCCTTCTTGAGTTCCTTAAGCAGCCTTACCAGTTATTTACAATTTGCACCGAATTGTCTGTAATATAATAATAATTACAAAACAATAACCCTTAAGATTCCGCTCGTGCGGCCTTTTGCTCAACTGCTGAAATTTAATGAAGCAATTCGGCGCAAAAAGATCCCCCATCCCTGAAATACCCCAATTTAGAAGGGCTACGGTTACAAAACAAAAGATGTTACAATATTGGGCAAATTAAATCAAAAATAAAATTTTAAAGTTTATAAATGTTCAATGTGACCACCACCAGAAACACGAACGATATCCAATCAAATCAATAGGAGGACTCATCGAACACTTTTTGTAGCATATTTTGGTGTTACAACTCGGCAATGTTAACCTCTTAACCTATAACAACGTGTCTGACATGTGCATCGAATTACAGAATTTTTGATATTTAAATCCGTAATTAAGTCAACGTAATAATCAATTTTAAATACAAATTCACTTGGACAAGCTTAAATGTCTCAAGTATCCTTTTCCATCTTAAAAAGATTGAAATAATAAAAAAATATTCCAAATGGGGTGGTGTCATCTAATTAGGAGTTTAAATAAAATCGTAGCGCAAGAGGTTAAAAAAAACACCAAGTAAAGAACTTCTCATTCATTGTTTTTGTTGAGGTAATATAGCTCTTCAATGTTCGAGTATTCTTTTGTAAACACCTTTGTCCCTTGTTATACCCAATTCCATATTTTACCTTTTAAAATACCTTTAGGAGATTTAAACATGAATGTCGCAGAGCAGACCTACGCGTTAGTATTATCACGAAATTCGTTCAATGAGTGTACGATGAAAACAGTCCAACAAGCAGGATAACGGAGAATAACACTTTATTCTCAAATAACACGAAAAACAGCACTTGCACAAATTAGCAACACACAGACAGAAGTTCACTAATAATCACAAGCAACAGCACTTTCAATACCGCCCGGCGTTTATCAGCTTACTAGCTCGCACTGCGAATAAAACTCCGAAGAGAGATTCCAAAGACGATCCCAGTCGATCAACACGTTCACTATCCATACTGCCACATATTTACAGTCTTTCTGACAAGGCGTGACGACAGATTGAAATCTCTGGAGAAATACGGATCTCGGCTCCTATGAGAGAGATCGGGAAAATTCTAGCATTTTTGAGTATCTTCGCTTCGTCGCCAAGGTCAGGGGTCATTGGGTGACCTCCCTCTATAGTTAGTAAGAACCTCTGTAAATGTCTCTTCCCAACCATAAGACTACTATTGCCGGGAAGAGACATTCCATGTTCGTAACAGTATATACTTAACATTAGTGAAAATTGACCATTCAAAATTCTGAATTCAGTGGCTTTGTATGTGTTGTAAAGGCTTAAACCTGGCGCACTAGTTAAATACACTCAGCTCACCTCCTAAGTTTTAATACAGCAACAAGCAAGTTTAGTTCAGTTATATTAACGTTCCGTTTTGAAACATCATGAGGGCTATTTTCGGACAGACCTCGTAATTTTGAACCGCGGTCAGATCACAAGGACGACACCCGAGCTGGCATCCCCCAGTACCACACCAACGGGAGAACGTTTGACCCCCTACGTATGATTTAACACGACGGATCTTCGATGGAATCGGGTTTCGAACCCGGAACCCTGCGGCTCCGAGCTCGACACCTTACCACTAGGCCACCGCGTCCCCAGCAACAGACAAGACACATAATACAGGATACCAACAACCGTGTAGTAGCTAAGGAACACACAGCTTTTACTAAAGAATTTGCCAAATAAATCAGTAGCTTCTAAAGTTGGACATTCACCATCGATCTGTTCCAATCCATTTGGAGGGATTCTAAGCAAACCGTTTCCAATTTTAGTCCATAAAATTTGGAGGGTCATTTACAGGTCGAACTGCTCCAACCGCACCTACGGGCAACCCGATCACCCAGGCTACTGCGCCTCCCCCACCACAGCTTTCAAAACGGGTCCTCCAGCCCTGATTTCCCTAGAATGACTCTCCCATTTTGTGGTTTTCGCTTTTGTGACAGACGCTCGGTCCTCCTAACCGACTATCGTATTTCAGTTTTATTCCAAATTAAAATCCAACCTGGACAGAATTCCAACTTTTTGTCTGTCTACTCCATTTTTCATCGGTTTCTTACATTGACGAAGGGGTTTGATTGGCATCCTGTGTTCCAAAAAAAGTGGAGTGGCACAATTGTGAATGTCCCGCTTAACGTCGTTTGCGGATCATATTCCAGTATATTTTATGTCTAAACTCGACTTAATACACAATAGAATACGATTTGTTAGTTTATACTAGCTAACATACTAGCGTTGCTCGGGATGAAAATATTTTCAACTCTTTTAGGGTCATCCATGTCAAGTGATCCAGAGCTGGTTGCTTGACCATTTTATAATCAAATGATCTTTTGTATGTTGATTCGTATGTAATTAGAGAGTCCAAAAAGACTAATTTTAATTTTTTTATATCTTTTTTTTAATTCCAATTTCAAATATCGCTATACTTAAGGTAAAATAATCCTTTCCATGTATGGAAACCGAGGAATAATAAAAATATTAAATTCTCACTAAAACTTTCCTTATTACTTATAGTAATTATGAGCAAAATTTGATTGTTTCTTAATTAATTTGGATTTGATTGGAAATTAGTTTAGATTTCAATAGCATACAAACTATTTATGCATTTATATAGATTAACTAGCTGACAACCCGGCGTTCGAATCTCAAAATCCATATTCTTTCATATGCCCGCCTCCGTTTTTCCCCCCTTCCAACAAATATTGTCACTAACCTCCCCCAAAAAACACAAGTCTTCATTGGATCCTTTCTTGTTGAATTAAAATTTTAAATTTAAATAAACGATTTATCACGTAATAACAGTACGGTTCGAATGAAAACGCGAAAAGTTTGGAAAAAGAAAATTTATTCTAAACTTTTAAAGAATATACCGCATAACAACAATAGAACTTTAAAATGAACAATTATTCTGTACAGATTTTTCCCGGCGTAGCTTATTAATAATAAGCTGCTTAAAAAGTAAAAACTTAATAAAAATATACGTTCAAAATAAAAAAAGGGGGGGGGAGAGGAAAAATGCAAAAAAAAAAACGATTTTTTTCCCGATGTTTATATATTAAGTTACACAGTAGTATAATATTTTGTCACGAACGTAGAAAATCGTTTGCAAAAGAAAAAATAATTTTTTTATTCCAACCAACTTCCTTTAATACGGCTAAAAAAGAATACTATATAAATAGAAATAAATAAAAAAATTCAAGAGCTAATAAATTACAACACCGGAAGCATAACTTTTCTTCTTTCGTGTATTTGAATAATAATGGAGAAAAAGAAAATAGGCAAAAAAAACCCCGAATTTACCACTTAAAATTAAATAAATAAAAATTTAATTCGCATTTAAAAAATATGACATTAGCTCCCTCTTGTGCTAATTCATCACTGTGCCAAATTTGGTCCCGAAAAGTCAAACGGTCTGGGCGTGCATTAAAAAAAATGCCGAGCTTACATACTCAAATATATATAAATTCTCGACACAAATACTCAGGAAAGATTAGATAATTCATGTATAGAATTTAGGAAAAAAAAGGAAATTCTTCGGATAAAAAAATTTAATTCTCCTAAATTCCAGAAGAGCAAACACTGTTATTCATGAATTTGTACAACGTAGTAAAATTTATTTTCGTCAAAATACTTCCGGAATTTATTATTTCCGACAGTGATAAGAACTAGGATCATTCATTTCTTCAAGAGTTATTGATGATTCAGCAAACAATAATCCTAATTTCAGGACAAGGAATCATATTTAGAATAGTTTTAGAAGAAAATCGGTTCTACTGGAAAGTTAAGTTTAATTATACATTAGTGTCCCATTTTGAAGCAAGACGAGGGCTATTTTGGGACGAACCTCATAATTTGGAACCGTGGTCAGATGACGAGGACCACACCCGAGCTTTATTTAAAAAGACATCAATTTCAACTGTAATCTATTTAAAGTAGGGATGGAAAAAACCTACCGGTTTTTTTTTTTGGTTTTTTTTTGCATCGGTTAGCCGGTTTTCTGCGGTTATATTTTTGTCCGGTTATAATCGGTTATTTTTCTTAAATCTAATAACCGAGGAGGAAAACCGGATCGGTAGATAGGCTCGATTAGACTAAAATTTACTAAGTTATGAAGCTTTGAATTTCATCCTAGACCAATCAACGACAACGGCTTCCTCGAGGCGTCTGTTGGTTGGCGAATTACTGAAAGAGTCTTTATGAATATATAAATATTGGCCAATGGATTGATTTCCTGCAAAAACAACACTAAAAAAATTTCACCACCTGCAAAAATTTTTGTCTACAAACGGAGTCTGTTTTTTTTTTTTTTTTTTTTTTACCCTAAAAAACCGAAAACCGGTTATTTTCGCAATAACCGCCAACCCTAAATTAAAGGGGGGGGGAATACGCGATTGTGCCTTAATTTTGGAATATACAGAGGTTGGTAGAAAAAAAAAACATGACGAAATTAACTTTATACAGGCAGGCCTATAACAAAAATGAGAAGCAATTGATATCTTTGTTGCATAAAATACAAAATGCCGAAATTATCCAGATTCCAAGCGCATTGTGATGATCTAAGAGGCGGCTCAGTAGGTGAATTTCCCCTCGATTCTAAGTACGAGAAGGGCAAGAGGAGGGGAGGAGAATACGGGACGATCACCTGCCCGAACAGCTGCCAAACGATGACCTTGGCCGCGCCCTTCCCGTCAAGAACCGGCTTACCTCTCTCTACCCGGTAGAGAAAAGTTCATTTTTCTTCAGCCACCGAATAAATCAGTTCGCTGTCTACTATGATCAGACGATTTTTCATAACGGTAACGAACAAATATGGTTCTTCATATTTTAAAATAGAAGTCAATCAACTCATCATTACCAATGTTTATTTTTAAGTTTTAAATGTTTATTTACGTTTTATAGAAAGAGCGACATTTAGCAAAAGTGTTGCAGTCATAGCCTCTATGGTTGCGCTTCGTTGAACATAAAAATGCGCAACAACCGTACTTTATCATGCGATTCGAAAAGAATTTCATTGAAGAAAGGCTACACAATCGATTCTATAAAAATATTTTATAATAATGGAGCTCAATTATTTAATTTATGGTAAGTTACAAAAAGCGGATAGTTAATAAACAATCCGTTCGATCATATTTCAGTAAACAGACAATTATAAATTTAAAAAAAAAATTGAATGTTTTTTCATTGAGACTACAAATTAAATTAATGCAACTTGGAATAAGATTTAGTTTAAATGTTACTAGTATTGAAATTTGCTTCGAAGTAACGGGATTTTCCTTTTTACCTCATACAAAATTTCAGTGTCTGTTTCTAACAGTAAACAGATTTTTTTTAAAAAATCCTTCAGACGGTTTATTTATAATGTAATTAACAAATAACAGTTTACTTGTAATGTAAAAAAAAAACGCATTGCACGTAAAAAAAAAAGAAAACCACCTCTCAACTAACTAGCACAAGAAGTAACAAGTAATACAATAATAATTTTTTGAAATACACATAAAATTAAAAGAAGTAGGATAGCTATTCAAATAATTTATATAATACGTTTTATAAAAAGTTATGCTACAAATAAATTAAAAAATTAAGAGTTCGGATACGAAACTAAAACGAGTTGATATTTTGATAAAATATTAGAAAGAAATGTTTTTTTTAAAAAATATTCTTTGAGACTCATAAATACGCAAGACAATAATGGTCCAATATTATTTTCCATGTTTTCTACGACAGCGCAAATAAAATTTGAATTTTTGATCAGATAAATTATTTTTGTAAACTGAGCGTTACAGATGTTCAATATTTTCTTCAATACTCTTTCCCAGAACCCATTCCTTCTACAATTTTAGACAGTTAATACGATTAGATTGGTTATAAAAGTGAAATTGAAGTAGAATAAACCAAAAACTATAATTTGAGTGCGTTTAAATAAAAGGATTCGTTTAAATCTGTTATAAATAAGACAGCAATGGAAAACAATAACATACAAGCGACATGAAAAAGTTCGGAGACTTTATCAAAATGCTTCAATTTAGAGACAAAAATTACCAATGAAAGATTTCAGCTGAAAGACTTCCTGGATCCATAAACTTTAATTTTTTCAGGGTTAAATTTTATCTCTGAAAATTTAAAAATACGGCTTGAAACATTGACATTGTTTGCTGTCAGTTTTCAAAAATATTTTTTCCCCAATTTAAAATTGCTTTCATTTATTTAGTTTTCATATTATTTGACAAAATAAACTGCATATTCGATGATAGAAACTAGAATGTTCCAAAACACCAGAAGCAAATGGAAAATTTTACATGTGAACCGACAGAAAACTATTCGCCAACTATTTCGAAAAGGTTTGCATTTATGTGGATTAGCTTTCTGTCACAACTTTTTGTTGTTGTTGGCACATTAATTGAATATTTATTTACCTTTCAACAAAAGTAAGCCAAGAACAATCAATAAAAAAAAATAATTCTAGCAAACACGAAACATTTTAAAAGAAAGGTAGATCACGAATGTCATTCGCATTGTATCATTCACCCATTGTTTTATCTAAAAAAAGAACCCCTGAAAATTAAAAATAGATTCCGAAGGTTTAGCAGCAAACGATTTTTTAAACAATTTTTATGCGTACGATACAATATATATTACAATAATCCCAATTCTAAAACAAAAGTAGATCACGAATGCCATTCGTATAGTAACATTTCCAACATTGTTTTCTCTTATAAAAAAAAAAAACCCTAGCGAAATAAAAATAGATACTGAAGGTTTAGCAGCAAACAATTTTTTTAATAATTTTTATATCGTAATCGCGCGAAGTCTTTCCAAGACGGAGTTCCATATATTTATAGCCTGTTTTCTAGTCGGGGAGGTCACGGAACAGCTGCTGTCTTTCGAGATGAGGAACGCCCCTCCCACGAACTGACCTTCGGATGGTGAATGGTAACGGATGGGTGGAGGTTCCATCTCTTTCTCCAGAACTCGATTCTTGTCGTCTTCCACGGTCACTTCCGAAACTGCACCTACGACTATTTTTACTTCGACGAAGTTCAACGAGTTTTGCGGATCACGGCCAGTTTTGCCTCTTCCAAGTTTCTCTTCGAAACGTTCGCCCAAGATGAAACTGCAGATTTCAAAATTTCAACTTGACTAATCATTACCCTCTTCCGAATATCATTAAGTAGAACGGACACGATTTTTTCTACAAAAGTGAGAAATTTAGAAAAGATACCTTATTCAGTTTTATATAAAAGATTTCACTTCTTCCATACAATGGATGCTTAAATAATAAATCGTAACAACTTCGCAGTCTCAAATTCTTTTATATTCTTTAATATATTTTAAGCTGTTCAGAAAATCATCCCGATTAAGACAATTACAAAAATAAACGAAATATTTATTTTAAACAACTTTTTTCTTATTTGTCATTGTCTCATTTTATTATTTATTTTGTGGACCATAACAAAAAAAAATTGAATGAAAATGAGACGATGAAATGATTTTCTGCTTGAAAAAAAAAAAAAAAAAAAAAAAAATGCAAAAGCCCTTTTTTAAAAATTCGGAATCAAATTTTCGATTATATTTCAGTTTACCTAAAAATATAGTAAGAAGAAAATTAATAAATATATAAATTACTATGAAGCATGATAATTTACATACAGTGGAATCTCCCTATAACGAAATCGCTTGGTTCCAGTTGAAAAATTCGCTATAGAGAAAATTTCGTTATATGGAGATTAGAGATTTTTGCAGTTATTTAAGTAAATGTTATAAACCTTTTAGTATGTGCGATAAGTTCAAAAATATTTATTATAAATTTGTTAAAATTACACTAATTTTTATTGTATAAATAAAATGCTTAGAAGTGAAGACAATTCACCAATTTAGAGAATAATATGTACTAGTACGGATAAGCATAAAGAGCGTATTGTCACATCCATTTGCTGTTTCCACCCCCACTCCACCCCGATTCTTGGAATCTTGACCCGTAGTAATGTTGCTCTCTCTGTAGAAACCCAGGTCCTCACAACTGCATTACCCTTCACATAGCATTCTATTGTTAGGTGTTATCGCTGGAATGAACAATACGAGTGGTTCCAGAAACAGGCAAGTGTGAGCGATTTGTTTGCACAGAAATTAGCAACTTTTTCAAAAATGACAAAAATCGAAAATATAAAGGTCTGAAAAAATTAGTTATAGGGAGACAACCACTTCTTTATATGGAGAATATTTTGAATGTTATTTAACATTCCGATTAAAAATTTCGTTATAGGGAGAAATTCGTTGTAGGGAGACTACTGTATTTATATGATGGTGAAATACACTGGCATACAAAAGTTAAGGAACATTTCGTAAAATGCGAGAAATTTGCAATTAATACGAAAACTATGTTTCAAAATCAGTTCTGGAGAATCGTGTGACATTCAATAGAGTATCATATACATATTACAATGAATATTCGGTCACGAGGGCAATTAGGGGGACCACCAGAAAGGGATGAAGGCGAAAATGGAGTTTCACCCATCCTGTTTCACAGAAAGCTGATAAAGAGATGTAACTTTTATCAATGGTTATGGTTTAATGTGCATAATATTTACATGCATTTTCGTTAGCATAGCACAAATATTCGGGAAGATATAAATGTTTCTTTAAAAATCCCAAACTTTTCCGCATGTGTTTTGCTTATAACAAGCAGAGTTTTCATTCAAATTATTCCCAATTTGCAGAACACTTGACAATATGTTACAGGAGTATTGTATTAAACTTTGAAGAAAATACGTTGAATATTACAGGAAATATGAGTGTTTGCACTAAATATTTTTTTACTGCGCATGTGCGAGATGCAGCGGACTTTTTCTTTCATAACTTCAAAGCCATATATATAGAGCAACTTTTTAAAAAAATTCCAGTTGAATCCCATTAAAATTCAGAAAGCTGTCGGCATTTCAGTGAGGTGAATTTCAATTTATCTTTAAGAGAAGCTAAATGATGAGGGTTCTTGTACAAACTGATATTTTTTAAATTTGAATCTTCGAACAGTAACATTGAATTTTGGTAAAATTGAATACTTTAATACCATAAACACTTATAAATTAAATACATTATTTAAATTGCATTTTCTCGAATACCATTCGAAAGTTACATCTCGTTATCAGCTTTCTGTGAAACAGGATGGGCGAAACTCCATTTTCGCCTTCATCCCTTTCTGGTGGTCCCCTAATTGCCCTCGTGACCGAATCTTCACTGTAATATGTATATGATACTCCATTGAATGTCACACGATTCTCCGGAACTGATTTTGAAACAGTTTCCGTATTAATTGCAAATTTCTCGCATTTTAAGAAATGTTCCTTAACTTTTGTATGCCACTGTATATTATGGTGAATAAAATATATAAATTACTACAATTAGAATTAAAGTCAATGATCTTATGCGGCTTATCCCAACCAATGGTGTGGTCGTAAATTAAGTAGTGTCGCAACGTTCTGGTTTGAGTGGTATTGTTGGGGAGGGGCGATAGGAAGATTAAGTAGGGATCATTTCGGAATAATTATACTTATTAAATGTAAAAAGAAAGTTTTATTTTATCTACGTATTGGAATCTTCAAATAATAAAATGTCAACACAGGAACACCCTCATATTTTGCAGTTATTGTTTTATTTTTGATCAAACATTAACCTTATACAAGGAAAATGTTAAGAATAATTTTTTAAATCATAAAAATATAAAATTACGTTAATTTTAATATTTAGTACTTGAAGTTAAAAACTAAATACTAAAATTAAGTTATTTCAAAAATTAACTTAATTTTAGAAGTTTTTAATTTTTAATTAAGTTACGTAAAATCACGGCATGGATAAGTAATACAAAAATACCATGGTTTTTCAGGACCAAAACATAAAATACATTTAAATATTTGTAACCTTAATGCGTCTAACCCGCCACCAGCTGCCAACAGCTTATATTACTTTTATATTAATTTTAAATATCAATCATATTATAAGACGAAGATCGCGCTTTTCTAAGGAAGTAGTATAATGTGTGTTATCATATTTCTCATAAAAGATAAGCAATGCCGGAACGGCGTTCCGGCTCCAATACACTCCTGATCACAACACTGGCAAATTTTCACCATTAATAATAATTTCTAATGCACGATTACTTGAAGAAAAGAAATGTTCTTAAGTTATTTAAGCACTCTTATTAATCTTTTCACCATATTGCTGCAATATCTGCGTATTTCCACCATAATGCATTCTTTGACGAAAAATGGCGCGAAATTAAACTGGAAAAAATCCAAAAGAAATTCCCTCCAAGCTCGAAAATGACCGATAACCCACAACTGAAAAACAGTGTTACTAGTCAACAGTTTTTTCCGTCAACATTACAACAGTAAAAGCCATTTACTTTTCCCTTTTTTAATCCTTACCATATGAAATTTGATTATTTCTTAAATATCAGGTTGAATCAAAATCCTTTTTCTTCATTCAAGCGTGTTAAATTACCACAAAAGACGCAGGATAACCGAAATATTACCACACCTGTCATCGAAATCAAGATTTCCAATAAGAAAACGATTAGCTACTGCGCCTAATACGTTTTCCAACGCCCAAGGAAACTGAATGGAAAATCTTGTGAGCTTCCGCGATTTAAAAAAAAAAAAAAAGAACGATCGAACGCCATCATGCGAAACGATCTCCCTACACAACAAAGAGAGCGCGAAGCAGTGAGTCACGGTAACCGATGACCGAATGCAAACACTGCAACTATGTATTTACAGGAAAAGAGCGTTGACACGACCTTTTTTACAGTTCTCCAATTCTGTGACAAAAACATCACGGTTCCTCCTCGAATGAAAAAAAATAGTATATCAACAGTGTGTCCGTTGCGCAGGTGCTTCCTTGCGAGAAAGAATAAGTCGATATAAAATAAATTTTGAAAGAAAAGTCAACTTTCCCGTTCTAAATATAAAATCATCAGGGTGAACTGTCTACTTCGTTGGAAAGAAAAAATTAAAA
>BGPR01017237.1:0-32975 GCA_013235015.1 Araneus ventricosus
TTTTCACCAATAACTCCTCAATTATATACTGCATGATGGTGATTCATACACCAAGTCTCCCTAGGATTTTGGAGAATAGCAGAAAATTAACTTTTTAAATGTCACATAATCCTTTCCCCCAATTTCAACAAACATTTTCAAAATTCATTTCAGACGCAATTTGTGACATTGCTTTCTTTTTTTGTAATGAAATTCAAACCAATTTTTTGTTTTATCAAAAGCAAAATTATTAATTCCTCTCTAATTTTATAGCATGTACCTCTTCCAATATATTTGCAACGCAGTCCAGTGACGTTAATTACTCTCTCTATGTGATGTTTCAAGATTGTTCAATCCGTTTCCTACAGGAGGGAGAGGGATTAAAGAGGAAAAAGAAGAACAAAACTAAAATAATAGAATTGTAGTCCGCATACAATAAAAACAAAGATATGAAAAATCTTCTGTTTCCACCGTAGCAATAATGGGGTTGGAAAAATGAAATACTGAGGACTGCTTGATTCCTTACAGGTAGTTCAAAAGACGGAGAAAGAAGAGAGGGTCTTAATTTCCGGCTTCGGGGGCAGACAAGACGGGGTGGACAACCAAAAATGAACGAAAGAAGCTGCTGCAGAAATTGCTTTATTAAGTTAAAAGTGTTACAAGTACTTAGACTTGAAAATACTTTTACCTCGAGTAACGCCGGGTATATGAGCTATTTAATAAATAAATTGAAAAAAGATAAAAAATAAATTTGTATAATTTGAACGAAAGATCTTATTTATAAATATAATTATTATTTTATTTACAAATTTTCACAATTTTTTTTACAAATTATTAAATTCTTATTTCACTTGTTACAAATAAGTAAAATTTAGTAAAACCCCGAATTCGTGAAATTTTCTTTACCATCTTATTTAAGAAACAATATCTTGTTGCAGAGTTTCCTTGAATGCCTGGTAAATACGTCAACCGTTTTCTAAATTACAGAACAATATTAATTGTCCATTTGCATTGGAGAAATAAATTAAAACTTTAACTTTTTATGCGCCTTTTAACATTCTTAATTAAAATGTTTTGATGTACATATTGTAGATTTAAAAATAAAAAAGTGTATAATCATCTTTTAATATAAATCTTCTTTAAGATAATTCAAGACAGCCAATGATTAAGATCTGAATTAGAGTGAGAAGTGAAAATACTGTGCGTCGTGATTTGGGCCCTCTTCTAATTATTGAAAGTAAATCACTGTCAAAATTTGCAGGTGTTGTTATTTCAGACTGTCAGGCATGCTTTTAGACAACAAAGTCAGTTCCAGTTATTGAAAGTAAATAACTGTCAAAATCTGCAGGTGTTGTTATTTCAGCCTGTCAGGCATGCTTTTAAGCAATCAAAGCCAGTTCCAGTTATTGAAAGTAAATAACTGTCAAAATCTGCAGGTGTTGTTATTTCAGCCTGTCAGGCATGCTTTTAGGCAACAAAGCCAGTTCCAGTTATTGAAAGTAAATAACTGTCAAAATCTGCAGGTGTTGTTATTTCAGTCTGACAGGCGTGCTTTTAGGCAATCAAAGCCAGTTCCAGTTATTGAAAGTAAATCACTGTCAAATCTGCAGGTGTTGTTATTCCAGCCTGTCAGGCGGACCACTTTGTGCTTTTAGACAGTCAAAGGCAATTTCACTTTCGTCCGCTTTAAGCCACTCTTGAGCTCTTCAGCCTATTTTGAACGTAAAAACGCTGTTGTAAGTTTTGAATTGTTCTCCCTGTTAGTAAAAAAAATTAGTGAGACATTTATTTTTTCATTTTCTCGAATTCGTTCTTTCCAAAACTGTTTTAAGCAGATCATTTCCAGTGAAAAAATGATTATTTCGCGTTCTATCTAGTTTTATGATCAAAATTGCATATAACAGATGCATATATCAGATCATTAAAGGCTTTGAACTAAGGTAGAGACATTTCTAACTTGGGATTCATTTTAAATATGAAAAAAGTCCTAAAATTAATTATGTCCTGCCTTTGCTCGATTAGGGTAAGGTTGCTTAAGTCGTAAACCCTAAGGAAAAAAGTCTACAAATTGCATGTTTTATTATATAAAGGATTAAATTTTGCATTATTCACAAATTCTATGAATATTGCAGCTATTTATTTCAAGAAAGTGCAAGTTACGTCAAACGAAATAAACAAATCTTAAAGTAATAGGCACGGCTAAGGAAACCGGTTCTTAAATCGCACCACCTATGTCCTACGTCGTACCTTGGAAGCAAATGAAGCAAACGCCACTTGTGTTACTATGTTCTGAATAAACTATTCGGTCTTGAATCAATCCTCGGTCAACCCTTTCGGTTTTCTAAATTCATATTATTTATTTAGTTCTAAAAGGTGATGTCGTAGTTGCGGTTTAGTAATATTATCGTTGTTGATTCTAAGCAAAGTCAGAATGGAATACGTACGACTTGAATAACCTTACCCTACTTCATAATAAATTTACAATTATAGTTAAATACATGGTGCATTCCAATATTATTAGCGGTGGAAGTCAGAAAACCCTTACCCTATACTGTATTGCTATATATATTCTGATGCGCATTTTATAGTCTTATGGAACGTTTCTTTAACTTATGAAGTTTGCAGTGAGATATCCGATGATTCATCATTTCTAAATGGGGTTAATTCCTTTTCATTTCTTTTTCTAAATTTAAACACAAGAACAACACAGAGATAAGCATTTCATATTTAGTTCGTCATTTGATTCTTTTTAAAGCATCTCTAGTTTGTGATAACACTGAGTCTTTTGATCGTAAAATGTTCAATGAACGTGGTTTTATGAAATGTTTCAGTTAATCTATGGTTCTGAATTTACTTAATTAATTATTTGCCATCCTTGATTTAAAAATTGTGCAAAATTGTTGGCATTGTTATATTAAATAGATTTTACGAAATTCTAATATCCCCACGCAGAATTATCTCAACTTTTTTAAAGTTTTCAGATGCAAAGGATGTCCGATTAATCTTTGTAAAAGAAAATATTAGATGCTGATAGTTTCCTTATAACTTCTGGTACATAATACTCCAAATTAAGATTAAATATAAGAAGGAAAAATAACACCCTTTTAGAAGTAACCCTAAAAGTATGGACAATTCCTCAAATGATTATAAACTATTGTAGCGAAAATCTAAATATTCTACAAAAAAAATCAATTGATCGATTCGACAAACTTCAATTAATAATCCATTTGTTTCTTTTTTAAAGGGATACCTTTAATTTTGACAACATTTGAAATACTTTTGCGTTTAGTAATGATGTGCATTAAAGGAATAACGTTTTTTCATGGAAAAAAGTTCTTAAGTTAGCTAGAGATTACTTTCTCAATTTTAAAAAATATAACATCCTTAAGTATAATTTCAACCATTTTAAGCATCTATAGTACTTTCAAATTTTTCCGATAATATATCTTTTTTACTAGAATAAATGTTGATTGGAGTCACACTATATTATACAGGGAAGTCGAGAAAACAATTTTCAGTTTTTTATTATCTCTACATGTTTATTGTGTGCTGATTAGAGAAGTAAAACATATTTAAGAACATTTTATACAAATTGATAACGGAGCAGCCAACTTATTTTGGGGAAAAAACTAATAATATGTTGCTTGAGGAACAGTGAGAGAAAAAAAACAAAAATAAATTCAATTAAATATTATTGAATCATTCTTTTAGGACAAGATTAGCTGATCCCGGAAGAAAACGACATCAACAATCTCTCTTGAATGAAACTGTACTGAACTAGTTAAACGATTCACTTCTAGAAAAAATTTAATTGTGATACAAATTATTCAATTATTTCCATGTTATTAAACCATTTTATAAAAATCTACATATAGTCATATTATTATTTAAGAGCTCAATTACCAAATGGGTGGAAAAAAACGCCTAAATTTCCTAGTAGTACAAAAATAATAAATTTCTCAATATACTGTAATAAAGATTTTCTTCGTATAATAAATAGGAATTACAGTGATTTGCTCTGTTTTATTTTATTTTATTTCATTTTTGTGCCGTACAGTTTCAATTCATTCCTGAGAAATTTTGATGCAAAGGATTACCAATTACGTTAATCACCAAAGGGACAATAATTTTTACAAAAGTGTACATTCTTCTTATAATAAATATTGCGCAAATTATTAAAATTAAGAATAATTAATATCTGTTATTTAAGGACGCTAATTTCTGAAACCTTTAAAGAATATTATATTGATGAAAGAATTGCAAATTATAAATATCAATTGCAAATTATCAGTAATTTTATACATGACGGATTAAACGAATAGCTATACTCTTAATTATTCTCCTTTAATTTATTTTTCATACTAAACGAATAAAAAATAAATTAAAAAAGAATTCTGTCAAAATTGGAAATACAAAGGCGAGAGAGTAACTAGTATGCTGTCTATAAATAAATATGAAATTGTGAAAAACTGTTATTTCAAACTTTTTTTACCGATGTATGAAAATGTCATATTTACTTACAACGTATATGTTCACATTAAATAAAGACATATTTGACTATTAGAGATAATGTAACAGTAAATTGTGGTGCAACAGCTTCACAGATACTGATTATTATAGAACAATGTCATAGCTAGCATTAAATCAGTTGTTGAATTCTGAGGCTGTTTAAATTTGAAAATGTGAAGTAATATGATCAATTAAATAGTTATTCTGAATTAATCTTCAGAAATAAAATAAGTGATTCATTTTCAGAACTCTAACATTTAGCGTATTGTTTTCACTGCTGATTGATATTGTACCAATGAATTTTGTCGATTATTAGTGAAGTATTGAATTTGATTGATTATCAATTTGACTAAAAGATTTTAATTATTATCATATTTACGTGTTTTTAAGTTAAGCCAACTATTTTTATCTAAACCAACTAATGGGCTAATTTCTATTCATTATTAGAGAAACATTAGTTCTGACTATGATACGAAATACTTAATCGGAATCAAATGTTTAGCAAATTATTATAATACCAGGAATTATCAAATAGGCAACTTCCTAGGAGTTTCCAACATTGGGACGTCAAGATGGTTTTTTTTTGTATTATTTTCAGGGTACCTAAATTCCGCCCTTCCATTTGATATACAAGAGCCCTGCACTCGAACTTACTCAAATTATAATCAACTGTCGATTAAATTTCTGGCATTTTTCTTTGGAATTTTTGCATGTTTCCAAATTCAATTCCAGATTATTGTGGTCCAGTTTGTTTCGTCGACTGACTAATATACAATTCATCAGCTCTAGCAGACATCGTACTTGAATATTTATATTCAGTTAACATTGAAAAAAAATGTTAGCATTTCGTTTAAAATGACTTTAAAATTTAAATCAATTCTTTTGCACTGATTGATACTGAAACCAACTTTCTTCAGTATGACCCGCAATTAAATTTTTGTTACTTTAGTCAGTAATAATATTTGTTATTTGCAAACTGCTTATATAGAGATTAAATAAAAAACAATAAAAAGTATCTAGTTCTAGAAGTTGGGGAGGGAGAGGGAGTGAAAATTCCATTGCCTATAGGTCCCAACAGTGATTAATTTGGCCTTGTAGGAATTAAGTACTTCATTTCTATTTTTACTTCTTGAGTTCAATTATCTTTCCATTTCGGCCAATAAATAATCTACAAATAATTGATTAACTTATAATGTCATATAGTTAATCTATTTTGATAGAGATGAAGTCTAATTATCCAAATCTATGATGGCCATTAACGAATTTTTCCGAGGACAACCATCAAATGATCATTTAGGAAAATATAGTACAATCGACGCTCGTTATAACGCCCCTCTGCGTCCCGCGGCAAAAGGTCTTTATAAAGAGTGGTCGCTATAGTGGATATAATTCAAAATGTACATATGCACGCTCAGCAGTTCCGTAAAAATAGGCGATTTTTAAAGAGATTCCAACTAAATACTCAAATTATTTTTTATCATTGGTATTAAAAATAAAATTTTGCCAATTAAAAATATATTTGTAAAACAGATTTTAAAGTAGAAAATAAAGGGTGTTATATACTTACAAAACATTTATTTTCTAATGAAAAAAAATCAGAAATGGTTGTTTGTCTTTTCTGCATGTATGATTTTTGCAAAACATAATTTTCCATTTTAGTTAAAGATGATAAATAGTGTTCTGTATTTTCTTGCCAAACATTTTAAAGTCTCAATAGCGCTTGAAACATTTTTTATTCTAGGTTATTCTAATTTCCGCGATTTAGCGAGTGGTAATTTCCCCCCCCCCTCCTGTCAAAGTTGAACTGTAACTCTGAAGACTCCGCATCTACGAAGCTTGGCAATACAATAATAAAGGTAATTTACGTTTAGAAACATGTTCTTTTTGGAAAAATACCGGGAAGAGTGACCGCCGAATTCGGACGTTGTATTGGGATTAGACGACACTGGACGGTCGTTATACCGGAAGTAAAATAACATAGTGCATAGGGAAACACAGTTGGGATTTTATCACTGGTCGTTATAATGGAATGGTCTTTATAATGTGTGGTCGTTATAACGAGCGTCGGCTGTATTATCTTTTCAATTAATTTTGAACAATAGTAATGCGTTTAACTCTGTGATGTACAGAAGTTCCTACGCGCATGCTATCGTCAACGATACTTAAATAGATCACTTTAATACAAATGAAATAGCAGATTTTTTAACAGAAAGTATTTGCTTGCTACATGTAAATGAAACGAATGATGATGACTGTTTGATTCTGAAGAAAACTTACTGTTAATATTGCCACGAGCATAAGGAATCAATTAGAAATTGTGCTGGTGTAATTAAACTATGTTGTGAGGTTATTAAATGCTGCAGGCTCTCCTTGGTCCAATGAATAGCAGCACTGTTCATCCTCTGCTAACATGTCATGTATAATTTCTGCAATTTAAGCATCAGCGCTATCATTGAACTGGCGTTGATAGATACCATGTTTAATTGCAGGATTACGGCCTGTTTCTGTCATCAGATTTACATTTATGAGAAGTGATACCTGTTTGCAGTATCTCGTATATTTTGGAATGCCCTGGCATTCGATCTTGCGCACATACTCGTTTCATTTTTATATCCCGTATATTGAGAAATGTTTGGTTTATTTCCATATTTCTTATTTAGTGCAATGTTTCTATTCTATTTTGTATTTTACCTTTTGTGAAATGCTTATTCACATAACTAAACCATCAATTTTTGAATTCCTACTATTAGTTCACACTCTCCCTATATATATTTATTTATATATCTTGTTCAAATTTTCAATCGTTAATAAAATACTTTTTATTGATCCACTCAAGTTCAAATACATTTTTTAAAACTTGTAGTCGAGGGCACTTGATGTTAATACAGTTTTTTCAAATATTAATTCATTAATTAAATTGAATTAATTAATTTTATTTATTAGAACCTCGCAACTTTGCCGCCAAATCGCCAAAATGGTCGCCAAGGTCGCAAAATTTATCGCCAAGATTAGGATCTCAGGGAAACGACTTTATAGCTTTGTAACAATATGGAATTAATTAATTTTAGTTTTATATGAGAGAAAAAAATTTCTAAAATAAAATTTTTCTTTGTTGACCTATGTTGGAATTGACTTAAATTTTTTTTTATATTACTTGTTCTCTCTTTAACCATTCTCTCTACTTCTCTCCTAATACCTCAGACGATGCGCAAACATTTTTAATATATTTTTGTATAAAAAATTTAGTTGGTTTTTTTACATAGATTTGCTTCATATAGGTGCCATGTTTTGCTTTATTCCCGTGTCTCTTATAAAGTGCACTGCTTCTAATTAAGCTTGGATTTCATATATTGTGCAAATTTTAAACCTTCGTTTTAACCCCTTAACTGTTTTGAAAGAACGCCGTACGTGTATCGAAATATCGCAATTTATTTACAAACTAAAACAAAGCAGTTCACAGACGTCATAATTTGATACTGAAATTATGTGAAATTCATAAACATTTAAACTGTCCTTTAGGTTCTCAGTTGAGTTAAAATGTCGACACATTCCCAAAACAGAAGGTGCCATCTTACATAGTTGAAAATAGCATAGTTCGTAACATTAACATCATAACATAGTTGGGAAAACAAACCAGTTAAGGAGTCAATAAACCACATGTGTAGTGCACAATTCCTTTCATTCTCGTGGAATATATCGATTCTACGTGGTATTTTTTATACTCCTTAATGTATTGGTTTCTTTTAATATAATTTTGAAATTTCCTCTAGCCAATATCCACAAAAATTTATTTATCGCGTCTGCCAAAGTATTCTGGAATGTTCTTGCCAATATGCGGAGGGTTAACGGTGTGTTTAACTGTTTTATTTTTTAATTCCGGCCATTGCCCATTGCTATGATGCATGTGGCATCTTGCCCATTGACTCTCTCTTGGCGTATTAGGAAACTTTCTACTTCACTGGAAAGTCTGAGGTACCAAAATGTTATTGAAAATCAGAATTCAAGAAAAATAATAATGATTAAATTCATAATATTCAATTAAAACATAATACACTGGAATAACTACTCAACCTGCCTTTGAACAATTATTCTAACATATCAACATACATTGAATAGACTGAACATACTAAGTCCTTCCTTTCTCATAATTCTTTAATAGTAATCTCTCTACTCCTTATTTCCCACACTTAACACGCAATGGTTACTCATCTTTGCAGCATTATTCAAAAACCTGTGCATTGATGCAAGCTTTTTTCTTGTTGTTCGTTCTCATCATCATTCATCATTTTTCTTTCATTCGCACCGTGATAATCAAGACATTGTGTATATTCCTTTATTTTGTTGTCAATTCTGTGCGTAAACACCAGCTATTAATTCCTTCATTTGCCATTCTTCTGTATGCATTTTTTTTTTGCAATTCTATAAAGTCCACCTACATCTATACCAAACCGTATAGGAGCCACATGAGCTCTAGAGACTGCGGTGTGGTGTTAAAACATCAAAGCAAAATCCAATATCCTAATATACTTGAAATACACCAGATGCATTTCTTATAGCAATTATTTTAAATCTTCTTTAGGCGTTGTCTCGTATTCGGTTATAAAACAAACAGATAAAAAGAAGAACATGTGATATGAGAGATTACCGCGACTAATTAGAGGCTTCCATTAGCCGCGCCTAACGAAGTTTTAATGCCATTATTTAGCAAGAAATAAAAAGGGAAGAGATACAATCAATAAGAGATAGTGTCTGCCCGTTTTGATTCTAAATATTGACGTGCCATTTTTTATCAACTAATCCACTCATATTCTTGCTCGATATCTTTCTATTCATATCAGTGGCGAGGATTCGGGTCTGGGGGGGCTGAGGTCATAAAAATTTTGTATCGTCGTGACGAATGTCAAACTTCAAGGCTAAAGTAAACCAAAACTCTTTAACTTTACATACTTGACTCACCTGACAATAAGAATCATAAAGAACAATACAATACTTTCGATAATTTAATAAAAATTACAATGAAATAACTAGCCAAAAAATGTCTTCGACCGCGTCGAAGCTACAAGTACAAGTGGAATGACTACAAAAATAGGAAAATTTTCGAGCCTGTCAAGCCAGAAAGCAATGTTAAAACGTTTTTATTATTTTTTTAAAGAGGGAAATTAAGAAAAAACAGTTTTAATGATTTTGAATAATATCAAAAGTTCTGGCTTGGCTCTGGGGGGGCTGTAGCCCGATAGCCCCCGGATTCGCCACTGATTCATATACAATGCAATTTCTTTTCTCCACATTTTTCATTTGTTTAATTTTTTTCAATAAGAACTTTCTATATGTATATCACAAACAGGATGGTGACCTCACGAGTTCTATAGAAGGAGGTGTGTTGTGAAGTCAGTTGAATGAACTGTTGATTTAATGACAAAAAAATCCCGCAAAATTTTATAATATATTTGGTTCGGGATTTCTTGTTTCCGAACAGAATTTTAAATTTCTTCTTTAGATATGTCCACATTATAATATATTCTAAGATGTTGTTTAACTGAAGATTGAAGGAGGCATTATTGCAATTAGAGTTTTGATATATATTGTTACAAAGCTATAAAGTCGTTTCCCTGATATGCTAATCTTGGCGACAAACTTGGCGAATTGGCGAGAAATTTGTCGACCTTGGTGACCATTTTGGCGACTTGGCAGCAAAATTGGCGACTTTGGCGACAAAATGAATTTTCTAGATGGACCTCGAACTTTCAATCTATTTCTACTGGTTTCATGAACTTTTTAGAGATTACGTCACTTCCTACATAATGAAGTCACTTCCTGTTGAAAAGTATAAAGGAAAACTCTCAAGCCAAGAAGAGTTCAGTTGGAATTTGATCAGCAAGCAAGCTGGTGAGCTAACAAGAAAACTTTGAGCGCTGTGTTGAGATTTATTGGTTGCCTCTGTTGTGAATTTTTACTAGTGCTGTGTTAATACTTGTGCTACGTTTCTTTTCTTGGAATAATTGTAAAATAAAGAGCTTTATTTTTTTAATCCTGCTTATTGGATTGCATTCACGTACAAGACAATTTCGTTACAATATATAGCATTTAAATAACAACATATGTGTATTTAATTTTAGATTGACAAGATAATAGACCTATAAAACTTCGGATCAACATGATTAAAAATATGGGAGAGTATATGAGTTCACACAACGCTTAAATTTTAATTTAATGTGTTGAACCAAATGCAAATTTGGATAGCCAAAGATTTCAAAACTTTATAAAAATGGCAACTTTATAAAATTTTTCTTTTCTAATAATTTTCACAGTGTTTTCAGATTCTAAATTAAGTTTAATAATCTTTTGTGTAAATTACATTTTGCGATTGTTCGAATGTATTTAAATTACATTAAAACAAGTTTTAAATTTTTAATAAATACATATATCATATTATTCCACATGGATTTCTGAAATGAAATGCATATATATTTGTATTCGAAATATGTTTGCCATGAACAGGAATTCTCTCTACGTAATATTGATGTAAATTTTACTCCGTAAGAAAATTAATCTATCCCGAAAATCTCATTTATTTAAGAATATCTAACAAAAATAAGAATTTTTTATAATTCGATTCTTTCGATTTGCTCACAAAAAAGAGCATTTCGCTTTGACATGCCAGGCTGAAATTTTTTATACTTGTATTCGCGTAGAAAACACGCAAAATTATTATAAAGATGGAATTGACGGTCAGTTTGAAGCAGCCGTATAATCAGGCACAAACTATTATCGTACAGACACCAGGTTTAAATTGCAAACTGTATCTTGTAAGCGTTGTTTGCATTTCAAAAGTCAACTGACTTATTTTACATTTAATTTTTTTGGAGGGAAAAGTATGGAATTAGAATTTTTCGGTAACACTTTGAGAAACAGCTTTATCCTAACAAGGGTATTTGGGAGCCAGCTATGAATGGGAAGGCACATACATAGGTATTTTTCTTCTGGTATTCATCTCTGATCCCTCAAGGGAATGCATACCATTATGTCAACTTCGTTCGTGTTATACTTGCAGGGGAAAATGCCATGAAATCAGTCCAACGACAATGCAATGCAGCAATTTTTGTTATGAAGTGCAGTTATCCTAAAACTTTTTAAGATCATGCTTGACAAAGCGCACGCCTTACACAGCACAAATAATGTCCAGAAATTGCTCCATTAATTGAAGCTGATATTGCCCTGAATCAACTCACTACTTCTTCGGCATAAATCATAATGTAGAGTAATAATTTCACGTTGTGTTTCAAAATGACCTCCACTATGTTCCGTTTGTTTCTGAAAGTGCGTTGTTTATTTATTTAATTTTGTGCCTCGATCAATTTTGCTTACATTGAATCTTGATCGATTTTACAGTAAAGATCATTCCTTTACATTGCGGACGCAATTAATAACACTGATGTAGTTTAAAAAATTCCTTTTAAGTGGTCAAAGATTCAATTCCACCTATCTTCCAACATAATCAGAATCCTAACTCCACCATTTACGTAGCTGTGATTCTTGCATTAGAATAGTAACAAAAGAAAAACAATAAAAGTTAGACGGAAAATAATAACAAAATATTGTTCCGAACAGTACCAGTATACCTGTAGAAACTATCTTAGCTAATATCATCTTTCGCATTCGATAATTTCTGTCTAATTTATAAAGAAAAAAGCAAGCAAAAAATAAATTTGATAATAACAGCTTTTAAACACACATTATTATCAGTATATTAACAACCTCCATATTTTATTTTAATTATTTTCTACATTAGAGCAATTAAATTATATTTCATTATTATAAATATTATGAAATCTTGATTTAAATTTTTCCTCAATTTCACTATCAGGTGGATACATTAGAATGGAATCAGAACTTAATTTAAGTAATCGAATAACCGTTTAAGTTCTTAAAATTTATTAAAATAGCGTATTTTCATCCTGAACACAAAAATGTACAAAATTTGAAAAGAATTCATCAAGAATTGAGTAAAATATCGATTACAAAATTTTATCTTCATAAACATTAAACAGGATAAATAAAGGTGTGTATCATAGCAAAGTACAGAGAAGGTTCCAGAATTTTATTGCAAGAAAATCTGTAATCATTTCATAAAGCTTGTTTCACATTTTCTCTTATACTAAAGTCTTTTTTCTTCCTTTGGAATCCTAGGTTATGATATAAAATTATTTGAATGAAGTTGAATAAGATTTTATGCCCGTCTTCATCATTAAAAAACTGTCAATTGTTCTTTATATATTCGCCATTTTAATCACCAATGAGTTGCCATCTAAATATTGTTTCAGCGTTATCTGCACAATACGAAAATGGATTTTATACTTGAAAGCAATAAATGCTAAGAAAATGAAATGGAGATTGAGAAAATATTTATTTCAAGCACCATTTCATATGAATTATTTTAAATTCGCAGAAATAACGCGCAGTTATTAAGATAATCTCTCTGGCATTAACTTAGAGTCAAAAGAGAATTGAATTTAATTAGCAATAGTTTATTTTAGGTCATAGAGGCGATTAGGATCTAATTAACGTTTCGATTTCTGATGTGAACTAATTCATTGGAATCAAAACTTTTAATTTTGCTAAAATGCGAAATAAAGCAATTAAAAGTAGTTTTGAAATTTTTAATGCTCTTGTGTTACTTCTTAATAACTTTGATATTTATCGCATAATTTTGAAATTCAATTAACTATTTTAACAGAAAGCTGAATTAAATAATAATTATTAATCACTTCGGACATTAATAGAGGTTAAGTTCACCTGCTTCTGATATAATTATTGATAATCTTTGATGAATTAATATCTTATTGTTGCAATATAGAAAATGTAATAAATGAAAGTAAGAAAGTTTTTAAAATGAGCATTCGAATGAATGATAATGTATTTATTGAATTTATTCTAAAGCAATAATCTTAGATATATTCATTTAAAATGAACTGGTGTAGACTCAATCAAACAAAATAATGAAATTATATTTTCTAAACATCTAAAATAAATAAAAATTTTATTTAGGATTCTATGCAGTTAAATAATTATTTATTGTTTTTCTATTAATTACAAGGCGCTTTTACCTAAATTTATTATTGAACATTAATAAACATGAATTGCTCTTTAAAAAATATATAATTTCAGTAATATTTTCGCACAAGTGTGTGCTATGGCAGCCTTTACATTTCTACTAGCTGTGTGGCTCGGCGTTGCATGGGCTATCACGAATAATAGGATATTCCCGGGAGCAGAGAAGTGAGGTCACGTGAAACCTTGGGATCCATATATTTTCATATGCCCCGCCTCCGTTTTTCTCTACAATCAACAAATATTTTCACTTACTTCCCTAACAAACGTTATGAGGTTAAACACTTTAATACAAAAAAAGAAAGAAAAAAGCATGAAAACAATTTTTTTCCATTGTTAATAAATCCAAACACAGAAGCTCGCTCAAAAACAAATACCAACTTCCATTAAATAAATAAAAAAATGCGACACCGGATGCGAAAACTAATAATAGGGAAAAAAATAATCCGCCGTGAATGAATTCACCATACTGCCAACAGATGGCAGCACGTCAATTCATTCATTTTGAAGTTTTTGATTAATATCTTTTTAACTAATTACAATTTCGGATTTTAAATAGTCGAAATGGATTCCTTGGATTATTTTCCATCGTTTGGTACTTACGGCTAGTTTCAGGATTCAATGGTTCGTGAGAAGATAGAAGGACACAGATACATATGTTTGTTAACCTTCGAATTTTAATAGGACAGATAAAAATATCGTAAGTTTTATAGTCATGTGTGATATTTTACAACCTTCCCAAAGATTATTACTTCTGTAGAAATTTTCGAAAAGTACTTTTAGCTGAATTGTTTAGAACTTTAATGCTTTCGCACTGGAGTTTATTGTTCCATCTATTTACAGTTGCAAATGCTTTGTTTTCTCATATAACTCACATTCAGATGAAAGATGTGAGATTAAATAGTTTGCTCCAAATTGTCCCCATTAAATCATTAAAATTCTCAAATTTGGCTTAGTTTATCTAACCAAGACCCACATGGTCTCATGATAAAACGATGTTCCGGAACACTTTAATTCTAATATATAGGGGTAGGTTGCCTTCCAGGAGGGCTTTTCGTTTGAAGGAAAACTAGTAAAGGCTTCCAATTCGACATCAGCAACCAGTTTGTGGCTAAAGCTCACATCGGTTCATAATTTTGGAATAATACTGGCCAGAATAAACATAACAGAACCTATAATATTTTTCTTCCGATTCAAATTACCCAGGCATGTCATTCCTTAACCTACTATGTCACTGGTGGGCGAGTTAGATGTAGATAGAATCACATATAGGAAAGATTCAGATAATCAACTTGAAAAAATTATAAATTTCATCTTACTGTATAGTTAAATTCTTTGAATTTCAGATAAAAATTAGACATGGCGTTCACATTTCCTTAGTTCAGTTTCTTCAGGACAGATTCAGTGACAGGTCTCTTCTAGTAAAGAACCAAAGATTGCAAATGGTAACGATTCCCGTAGTACTAATCTGATGCAAAAAGTTTCGAAAATATTAAAATGTAAATCCAGATGCCAAAAGTAATAAACTTACTTTCCGACCACCCTTTTCCTGCATTTGTGAATTTACCACATTTAAGCATTTTAATAAAAAAAATTTGTTTTGTCGTATAAAAGGAAACTTTTAAAGTTCTTGCATTGAGAAGGCATTCATTGAACAGGGATATAACCTGGGCGGGATTAAGGCCTTTAGGGGCCCTTAGGCAATGGAGGCCTCGGGGCTAAATTTTACTTTCTCCCCAACCCCCTATTTTCGTATTGATTTTAATTTCATATCTATTCAAGCAGTTTTAAATTGCCAGTTTTTGCGAAGTGAAATAGCTAAACATTTGAAGGATCATTTTCAAGAGAGTTGACTTCAGTATATCACATATTAAGAAAAACAAAATTTAAATTTCAAAGTTATTTTATACAAATTAGTAAAAAAATCATACAGTCTATAGGATCAAAAGTTTTTTTTTTTAAATTACAAAACAACGTATATTTTAAGAATTGTGATACAACATAATACAAAACTTACAAAAGGCAATTAATGAGGAATGTTGGCAGAATAATGTTACAAAGTTTAAACGACACTTGATTTTAATTTGAATAAGTTTGAGTTTACGGCTTATTTAAATCAAATGAAAGCGCAGAATTAAAATACTTAAAAATTATCACAAAAAACAAATATCGAGGCCTCTCCCATCGCTGCAGGGCCCTTAGGCAATTTCCTACTGTGCCTACTTAATAATCCGTCCCTGGATATAACACATATCTCGGCAATCCTTCAAGAATCATTCTTAATTTTTAGGGAGATTTGTTTTCTGCCTGGACTTTTCATTGAACTCAGTGACGAAATTAATTTTTTTTTCCCTAAACTAATATTTACAAGGTTTAATATAAAATCTACAAAAAAGCTTAATATCTAATTGATAGTTGCTCTTTCAGACATATTTTCTTGCGTAGAATTTTATTCTAAACTATAAAAAATACACTGCTCGAATGAATCGGGCGATAATTTCTGTAAGACTAAAAAACGTATAATCAACTCTTTTTTTAAAACAGAAATGGTGTAAAAGCAATTAAACCAAAGTGCCACTAAATTCAACAAGGGAGAAAATATCAATTAATTCAGCAAATCAATAAAATATTCCTAAACCAAAAATGGAAGAAAAGCAATTACACCGAAGTACCAGTAAATTCAACAAATGAGCAAAATATCACTTAATTCAGCAAATCAATGAAATTTTCCAAAATATCAGAAATTTCAGCAACCTCCCAATTTTGCCTGTGACGTTGCAGTTTTCGATGAATAATAAAAGCTGAATTTTGGCATTGCTTACGTATGATAAGAGTCGAAACAAATGGGAAGCAATAAATGTTTCTTAGAACTATTTATTACGTCTAATCAACAATACTTAGGAAAATGAAATGTCTATAAGACTATTTTTGAGAGAAAATCCAAACGCAACAGTGTCTTGCAGAATATATTCATGAGTTCCAAATTGTGATTTCCAGTTCATGAAATCTGTTTTCTGAAATGCACACGTTAGCTGAAGAAAACTATGGTATGTTACACGTACAGCAACAAAGAATGAAGATTGGTATTTTAAAATGAACGGTCAGAAGAATTATGTTGTTACTTTGAACTGCGCGTCAGGATGACTACCAGCGCTTGATCTCAAACTATTCAAATCAGGATTATATAGGAATGAAAAGTCAAATATTTTCATAGGCTGAAATTTCAACATTGGCTTCTTTTCCAAGCTGGTGATTTCTTTTTCCACTCTGGTATCCTACTAAACCAACGTTTCTTCTCGAAATCAGATGGTAATGGTTTAGCTTTATTTTCACTATCTTTAAGAACTTAGAGGAGTGTAGGTTAAGGAAATTTGGGCTTTAATAATTTTTCGCCAAAAGCCAGAATCCTCAGTGCCGATCTCTGAACCAAAGTCGTCCTCTTAAGCCAAAGTCGCAAGTTTCTTTCCTTTATCTTTTTTTGCATATTGTAAGCTGTTTACCATTTTAATTATTTAGTGTTAAATAGATTTGGCTTGGTGATTTAATTTTCCTTTAGAATTTACGAAAGACTGCCTAAAAGCAGCACGGCAAATTATGGTTCTTTCCTTTTAACTTCAGTATGGCTTTCAAAATGTTCAATCTTTGGGTCGAGAACAAAATTTGAAGTATGGCGTTGTAGCACTGTGGAAATAAAACAAATCTGCAATCATAAGTATATTTTTAGTTTTTTAGCTAAAAGTTACAGAAGGAGACAGTGTGGAAGAAAAACGCCGGTTCTGAGAGATTTTCATGTCCAATATATGGCATATAGTAGCGTCGCATAACGAAAGTTTAAATATAAATAACAGTTGGAAAATTCTGTTTTGTAGGAATAGCAAATAATATTTCAGCTGCTCGTAGATAACGTCTTTAATTCTATGGATTACAGTTGAGAAATATCGGTTGAGTGCAGGAGATTCAATTTCTCTCAATAAAAATAATTTGTACTCGATAAAATATTCAATTTGATTTGAAATCAAAATATTGAATTTGATTTATACCATAAAGGGTATTTTGTCATGAAGTTGTATTTTTTATTCCTTAAAAACATGCATGCAAAAGTTACAAGATTTAACATAATCTTAATAATATTGTAATCATCTTGTCAAATCACCACTTTAATTTTAAAATGGAAGATTGAAGCAAGAGTAAGATTTTAATTTGTGTTAGTTGAAAATAGAAAGTTGAAATGAACAAGATCATTATTGTTTATTACCAGACAATAGAATTTTTAGACAATTCGGAAAGCAGTTTTACAGAGTTTAACGCTGCAGAATGTTTTTATTAATTTAAACATTTGTGCACTGAAGGCTTTATTTAATTCTTTTGCTGCCAGAGTCTCTTGGGAAAAACGCCCACCACAGCCCAAGATGTTTTTCTGGATTATCTGACATCAATTGGAATAGATTTTACGTCTGTCACATATCTGTGACGTCGGAATTTTGTAAGAAATGTTTGTGTCACATATTGGTAGCGAACGAGTTAAAACTGTTATGGTTTCACATTTGAACAGATAGTTCGCAAACTTATTTATATTTAACAACAAATATAAAATTGAAATGGCATTGCTTATAGCTTTTCCATATAACTTTCTGCGTCTTTTTTTCCAAGCAGAAACTCTATGTTAAGAGATATTTTATGCATGAATTATGTAATAACTTTCCATTTCGGATGATTTTTCTTATTTTTTTACATCTACTTTCTTTCTTTCAGAAGTTTTGACTCACAACATTTCAGCTGTTACTGGAATATTTTGTGTTGAAATAGACTAACAGATGTAACATGAAAAAAATTGTAGAAAAAAACTTGAAAAAAATTTGAAGCATCTATTTTTACATGAATTCACATAATATGTAAATATAAATAAAAAGGCTTTCTGATTCATTCTACTTAAATAATATAAATATAAAACAGAAGTAAAAAAAGAAAGAGTATAGATAAGAAACAAAAGATTTAACTCTCTGGACCCGGCTAGAGTGAGAATTCCAGTACCTCAAAAACTGAAGTAAATTTTCGTTCACGAAAACAGAATGAAATCCTCCCTTTCTTTACAGAAATTCCAGGAGGACGACACCCAAGTTTGGGCTATCAATCGCCAAAAAAGCAAGGAACAACTTTTCTTCCGTAAAACTCACTCAGGCGCCCGAAATCGCCTGAGTCCGGCCTCTGTCGAATGGGGCGGTTTGAGGCGGGATAGGGCTCATAGGGTTAAACAATAACGATAACAATACACCTTTTTGCGTGCTCATTCAAGTTCTCATTCATTCCTTCCAATTTGAATATTTTTCTTTTACATTCTAAATTCTATTTTATGTTTTTTAAATATTAATCGTTGTAATTTTCTGTTGATGCGATCACTTGGTGCTGTTGCGTTGAGCACGCAGAAAGGTGTATTGTTATCGTTTTTTGTTTAAATCTTCTGTTTCTTATCTATACTCTTTCTTTTTTCACTTTTGTTTTATATTTATATTATTTGTTTCTGTATTATATTAGAAATAGCTGCATATGCGCCTTACTATATAATACAGAAGAGTTTTAATTAATTTATGGCTAATTAATTTAATTAATTTATGATTAATATCTTTGTTAAATTTTGTTAATTATAACTGTCATTCTACTTAACATGTTTTCGCTTAAGCTCGCAGAATAATTTTTATTAAGAAGAAGCATAATTTTGTAACTCAGTAATGAAAGAAAAATGTTTTCTTGGAAATCTTTAATTTATGAATTTACGAGATAAAAATGTTAGGCAGTGGATTAAGAGATATTTTCACTTAATTTCTTAAAAGAGAAAGTGTCATGCCCAGAGACGGAATAAAATGTATTTTACTTCATCATAAACAGCGTCTAAATATTTTAAAAGATGAACCAAAAAAAATTCATGCCATCGAACTTATACAACCTAGCAACATACCATACAGAGAGGCATTTTGTCTCAATTACATTTTTAGCTTCTTAAATTTAAATTTGATTTGTTTGATAATAAATTAGTAAATTATTTTGTTAAATTTATGTCTTATAGTAGAAACACTTTTAATACAGAAATATTAATCCAGCAGTTAAGCAAATTACTTATTTAATATTAATTATAAAGTTAAGATCAAATTAAAATTTCGATTATTTTTAACATTTTCCTTTAACTTCTTTATAGATCTACATAGTTGCGGTGGAAGAATTAAAAATTGTGCAGCGTTTCATTTCATTTATTGAACTTATTAAAGATGGTCCTCGTAATTTTGAGACATTACTTGAAGAGGAGCACGATAGCTAGAGAGGCTATCCACTTTGAAAAATTCCTCACAGCACTAAAGATAGGAGGGGAGTTGAGATGATATAGTTAATATGCACTAAGCGAATAATCTCAGCGAGTCTCAAATCTGCAAAATCAGATCTCGGAATTGAAAACTTGCAAATAATTCCCTGTATACAGTCAATCACATTAAATCTTACAAAAATTGATAAACTTCTCAATGAAACTAAGTCAATCGATTAGTGTGTTTATTGAAAACGCAGTGCGAATTAAATTCTATTTTAAAAAGTGTTGCTTCTTTGAGTTAAGTACCCGGATGTAGAATTTGAAAATCTTGTTACTTTAATTCAAGTATTTTCTAACCATCAGTAGATTCTTAAATTAGAGCATTACCTCGTCTCCCTCCCAATTTTATCTATATAATGACTTCTGGAACGAAACATCTGCTACTGAATTTTGAATGACATATCGCAGTTTGAGTATACACGCTGAGGACTCGATGCCACTGATATGTAGGATACTTATTACACACGATATTAAGAATCAAGTTTGCCTATGATGGTCTGAAATGCAAGTCTGGATTTTGAGTGCGTCGACCCATGTGGCTTCACGATCATCTGATAAGGCTTCAGACTTGCAAGCTTCGCTCCCAAAGTCTTAATGTTGCTTCAAAACTTGGTACTAATCTGATTTACTTTGCATTGGCTTTAAAAGGTTGTTCAATAATTAACGCATCAAAATTACCAAGTCATACCGACGAATCGTGATATGCTAGCGAAGTATGGAAGGATTAGTTAATGACAATCCCAAAAAGTTGTGATTCAGGAGGTGACAGAAAGAGAACAGTTGATTGGGCAGACAATACAAATTAATGAATACGCCCATAGTTAGGGTTGCCATAATTCCCCAGCACTAATACGGGACGTTTAAGTACTAAATAAATAAAACATGAAAAAGGTTGGTGGGTTATAGTTTATTTTACTCTGATAAAAAAATTAATAAAGTTTCAGAAATCTAATTAAATGAATACTTAGAATAATACAAAAGATGCAAGGCTAATCCTTTTAAGACCAGTCATATTTTTAAGTTGATTTCACTTTTTTAATTACTTCATTTTCTTTTTTCACGTAATTAAAAATCTGGGCGCAAGTCATTTTAAAATTATAATGACAAATTATAAATGCTTTAATTGTCTCCACTGACTGAGCTCAAGGAGAGATCGGGACAAAAACGGGACAAATAGTAATAAGATACTGAGAAGTGATATACGGTGATAGTCCCGTATATACAGGGTATGGCAACCCTACCTATAGTGACATAGGAACAATAAGCGGTAGTGCGATCTCAAACTGCTATGGCAACCCTACCTATAGTGACCTAGGAACAATAAGCGGTAGTGCGATCTCAAACTGCTATGGCAACCCTACCTATAGTGACCTAGGAACAATAAGCGGTAGTGCGATCTCAAACTGCAACACAAAAAATGAGGAACGTTGTGGTGAAGTGTTTATCTTATTGGGACGGAAAGTCAATTCGAAATGATCTGGAATATTTAGCATGTTCTCCTCCATAAGCAGTTACTCCTCTCTGACACTTGGACATCCGGCTAATCTAATGTTGAAAATTGACTCCATTACATGCTTCTCGTGTGTGGAATCCTCACAATGGTAAATAATCAATTTAATACAAAAGATTCAGAGATGGAGGCGATTCAACGAAAATAGTTTCTTATTAAAATTTCTATTTAATTATTACCTAAGTACCTACATACGTCATTCACTTTTAAATAATCGGCAATAAAAACTACAGATTTTTATATAGCCAGTATTTACAAATTGGTTTTAAATTCTTCAGCAGAATGTGATTTTGGCTGAAATTCTTTCTATTTCTTGAATTTTTTACAAACTCCAATTTCAGGGATCGTACAAACATTCAAAGAAATTTGTTTGATACCAATTACTCTCCTCTCCCATCACGGAAATACTCGTATATTTCAGCATAACTTCCACAAGTTTAAATTTTGTAATGAATTATGAGGCTTGAATACAGCAGTTATGTGTGCTTTCATAGATTTTATTTACTTTATGGATATAATAATATAAATGACTTAACGATATTTGAAATCAGTGGATGGTATCGAATGCTTTTAATTTTATGTTTCATATTCGAGGAAAAAATATGTGCTATTTCCACTTATATGAGATTTTCCTTTCTTATCGATTGTATCTTTTTCTTTTATAATTGTACACCATTTAGATACTATTTAAATTTGCCCATAGAAGCTATTAAAATGTAATGGAAACAGAAAAATCCGACATTTCAAGTCCTTGGAAGCTACTTTGGAAAGTATGATTGAAGAAAATTATTACACAAATATAACGGCATTACGAAAATTCTAAAAGAACTTTTAAGAGAATTTTAAGACCTTCAACCTCTTTTCATCTTAAAGAGATATTTTGTTGCTTATTAAAAAGCATAAGTGATGACTATAAAACAATTATATCTTTAAATTCTCAAAGTTCAAGAAGTTTTTTTATTACATCTATGACTTATTTATATCTGTAACGGTTACAATTTACTGCCTTCTCCTTTTTATGGTAGGTGGCGCTACTAGAGCCATCCGGGTTTTTCCCATGAACCCCCTCTCTCTCTTCTTCTGTGTACTTGTCTTGTGTTGTTGTTCTCTGTCTTGCATCTTGTACCTTTTAATGTACTGTGCCGTGGAACTTAGCCATCTAATAAAAATGGTTCCTGAAATTGAATTAATTCTTCAACAGCGGCATTCGATATAAACACGAGTCTCGTCCCTCTACATATCTATATTTTGTCATAATGAGTTATAGAGAATACATCATTTCATTTGAGATATCCGTAATTTTTTTGCGGTGTTTTCTTGTATGAATGTAAGCATTGAAATGTATAACTTTTTATTTAGGTTTTCAACGATAACAAATTGGAGCTAATTTTTAAGATAATCCTTTTTAATTGAATCACATTTAATACAATACAAGACAAACCATGCTTATTCACAAATTCAGATAGGACTGACTACAACAACCATTATAATTCACACATAATTAATTAAAAGTACCTTCGAATGAGATATGTTACATCTGAAATGAATACAAAATAAAATCATGCTGATATTCGCGAAATTAGACATAAATGACGAAAGTAGACATCAGCAGATATACACAGGATAAATTTAAAAACTTTTTTGAATGAGAAATATTACACAATTGCAAAATACAAACAGAAAGGCCTGCATAAACCGTTCTCAAGATAACAATTCTGAATTGTGATCAAGGCTATATTTAACATTCACATCTCAGTAAAATGACTAGATATTAGTTTCAATACTTCATGCACTTTTGAAAAACACTCCGTTGATAATACACATCCAAAACATACATAAACCACGATACATTAAACAGTAATATTCTTCTCTCTAGTAGATTCCGTGTGATTATGTCCACTTGCAAGGAGGACTTTCTCTGTCACTGGACAATTAAGCGCAAGTGCTGCTTCCCTTGCGGCAGTTATCAAAGTCATGAAAGGAACGGAGTTCGAATGTCCTTGAAGAGGGTCCAACACCGTTAATCCTACCGCTGGATGGACTTCCTGGTAGTCCGGACATGAGGGTGGTCCGAGATTTCTGAGAGAACTCTAGGAAGAAAGGTGACAGATTAATATAAATGTCTCATCATTTAATCAAGGTGGTCAGTTGGTGTTTTTCGACGTGAAAACGTCTTTCCGCTCGTTACAATGATTAGTCGGTAGGACTTTCAGGTGTGGCAAAATACCGTCAGATTTGAATCGCTGATAACTACGAGACTAATAACGCGAAAAGAATGGTTGACCCCACAATGGATAGATTATATCTGCAAGAGTTTGTTGCATAGTATTTGTTTTGTCTGTGACGTCATCGTACCAGTGTAGGCGCATGCGCGTGATTGTTATGAATTAGCTTTATATAAAGTTATAAATAAGTGTAGCGTGGAAACGCGTTTAGCCTGGAGGTTGATTCTGATGCCATTTTAACGAGCTTGAGGAGTATTACTAGAAACCAAAGTGAGAGAATAAAAATATTTAACAGAATATATGTAAAAATCGGTATTAAATTGAAATTTCTAACTCCGCGAGTTTTTTTATTACGACATGCAGAGTTTTCTTTCTAATTGTACGAAACTTACAGAATACTTGACAATACGTAAAAGAAATATTGCATTAAAAGTTGAATTCAAAAATTTGAAAATTACGGGAAATATGAGCATTTATAGAAAATAATGTTTTATTGCGCGTACGCGAAATGTAGTTATATATACTGTCAACAAATGGCTCCATCGAAAGCTACTCTAAATAAAACATAAGAAAGGCGCAGTTCGGGTCCTAGCCGTATATTTTTCGTGAAAACGTCGGGATAAAATCATAAAACACGTATTTCGCATTAATATGTAATAGATACAGAATAGATAAATCAAAAGTTTATCGCATGTAGTAAGGGTGTGTGGAATCTTGTGATTTATCTATTCTCTAACCATTATACTACTCTGTGTAAATATTGTATTAAAGAGATTGATAATTGAATTACATATGGATACGAAACACTTGTTTCATGATTTTATTCCGACGTTTTCACGAAAAATCTACGGCGCGGAACCGACTTGTGCCTTTCTTATTTTTTTTGTTGTAGTTTGTTTATTATCAATTTCTGAACTTTGTTCGCATTGCACGCTTTTCAAGCGAACACGGAAATGAATATGTAGATAACAAAATATGGAGGATTACAAAGAGTTTTGAACTGAAGGGGACATTTATCCATTTATTTTAAGGGGACATACGCCCTTTAAAACTCCGAAGAATGGGGAAGAACTGTCGAATTTGTTACATTATATCTCTACAAGAAAACATTTCAAAAATAACTTTTTTTCTAGAAAAATATCTATTGTTTCTATTATTGTACACACATTTTCAAATCTTAATACTGATATGTGATATTATTTGAGAGATTAATAAATATGGGCATAATTTTTAGAGAAAATATGAAATAGTCACCTTGCGCGCATGGTTACGGATACAATATTGGTCCAAACACAATATTTTAAGTATCTAAGAAATCTAAACAGTCTGTTTAACAAACTGAACCTCAGTTTATTAACATTTAAATTTAATTTTTATTTTATATACCAATTTAAAAGAAAGATATTGAAAACTTTTAAAATTTCAACATTTCTAACCCTCCGAAAAAACTTCTTTGGAGAAAACGTGAAAAAACTGTGGTCCAATTTGTATAACAGATCACAATACATATTCAGTAAAAATGTTATGCAAACATATTCAATAGTTCTTGTGATATCGTGCGCATAATATCAAAAACACACATTGTGAGATATAGCACTTTAAAGATATGTCCATATTCAACGTAAACATTGAATAGCTGATACAATTTCCTTTATAACTTTCGTAATTATGGGAATTTTTTAACGCGAGTTGTTTTAAATTGTTCAGAAAAGACAAGGAAATAGTATATATTTTTTTCATAAAATCGAAAATTTTCGAAGTTTAACAGTCGTATGTGTCCTTAAACTATCTGTTCTAAATTTAACATCTAAAAGTTCAGGGACATTTAGTAAAGATTTGGGTATTGTTGATTTTAAATTTTTATCGATCAAAGATATAAAAGATTTATTTTTCAATTTAGCAAATAATATTTTTTTGCAATGGTTTATACTTACGTGGCCTTCTAATAGGCCTGGCATATGTACATTTTAGAACATTGCACAGCCCTTGACGAAAATTGTTGTTGAATCCTCCATATAGCAGTGGATTGAGAGCACTGTTGAAGTAAGCCAGAAACATCGCGAAGTACTGAAATCCTTCAAACCAGTATGGAAGCTGTAAAGAAAATTACTACAAATTTAGGAAAGTATAGTTTATTTTTACACATGGTCTCTAAAAACTGTATTGTAAACACTTTTATAAGCGAATAAATGTCAAAAATGATACTGAGAAGGAAATTTATGGTATATATCAGCTTCTATTACTAGTGATATTTTTAATATCTTTATAAAATACTATTATATAACAAGCTATCATACTGTTAATCTAAACATGTACATTTAGAAGAGAAATTGTTCAAGTATTTAGAAGAATTTTTCCAGAACAGTCAATATAAAATTTATAATTCGTTTTCTTTTAAGTTTGGCACCTTGCAATACATAAATGATGTTACTGTGGCATTAGTTATAAGAATATAAGATGTTTCTATGATAAACTGGCTTTATAAATTTTATCATCTGTATTTTTATCGTTTACAACAGAGTCATTTTTTTGTTGCAATATGCTAGCGTTTCAACCAAATTCTGTGGATCAGCGATTTTTCAACTTTAGCTTAAGAACACAAATGTGGTTATAAAAAAAATCAGCACATTTTTCGTTCGAATTCTGAAATATTTATGAGCAAAAGTAATTTTTAAATAATTGTGACTTGGAACATTTAATAAAAATCTACTGAATGGTTGTTTCAAAGTTCTTTTTAATTGTCATTAGTTTCTTTTTCATTAATAACATATTTTCCGATTCCCGTGATGATTATTATTTCACAAAAATGAGTCAAGGGAAAGTCTTTCTATAGATAATTAATGTAGAGATAAATTTCGGCGAAATTTTACGGAGTAGCTATCAAAATATGAAAGATTCGTAATTAATTTCACTTTGATTTTCTGACTGAACTTCTGCAATAATTCCATCGTAATTTTGAAACACTATACAAGATATAACGTAGAAAAGACAACAATCTGCTATCGTAAGATAAAATATTAAATAAAATTACTAAACAAATAAGATTAACGCTGAACTCTAAGCGAAATTATAGTATAAAAATATAACCACAGAAAATATCAATGTTCGTTACGCATTTCATTTCAATAAAATCTATTGTACAGTATTTCAGAATGAATTAACACTTTTTTTTGTAAAAACAGCACTTTTATTTTAACATATTTTTCACCAAAAACCGTTAATTTGCTAGAACTATATACATCAGTCGTTACATTTCGGTCTCTCTACAATACAATTTTTAATTCTTAAAAAAAACTAACATCTTTTATCCTGCGTCGCTAAGCAACGCTCCTAAGACAAATATCGTATTGCCACACTAAAAAGTTTTAGAAAGAGTCCTTTAGAAATAACTAAATATTTTTGTAACAAATATCACACTATATAAATGGTCATTTGTTCTGAATTCAGATCAGCCAGAATAGAGCATGCAATTAATTGCAATATCGCTATGCCAATGAGAAATAATTTATTAGGATAGAAGGATAAGAAAAAGAAGATATTCGTTTTCTTTCCTCTATCAGTCGTGCTATTTCTTATCCTAATCCCCCTGTTTGTTTTTTTCAGGAATAACATTTTTTCTCTTCCATGTTTGCGTTGGACAGCATAATCTTATTAAATCTATCACAAGGGGAAACAGCATACACGGCATTTGTTATTTTATGTGAATAATTCAACTTGCGCATAAGAGAGACCAACCTGCAACGAATCGTATTGGATTTTGAACTTAAATTAATTTCTGGGAACATAATTAAGTGGATGAAATTCTTTTGATTTGATTTATAAAAAGGATTTGCATTTAATAATTAGAAAACTGCAACTAGGTAAGAATGAAACGATGTTCTTTGGTGTTTATGTTCTTTTAATTAATGATAATTCTTATTCTAGATTATCTAAAAAATCCTTCCTTTTGATTATTCTAGAGATAACAATTTAGTTATAAATAGTATTAAAATAATTAATTTTGGATGGGTTAAAACTCTTTTACAGAATATCAAAAAATATTGAAATGAGAATAAAATTTGAATCAGATAAGTAATCCCACAGAATTGTATACCATTTTAAAATTCCTTATATATCTATAAAGTTTTAATGGAGGAAGCCACTTATTGTTATTTCATTAACATACAAATGAGGTCAGATTGTTTTGCTGCAATGTAACAGATGTTTGACATTTTCTATGGTTTGAAATCAATAATTAAACTATAATAAAGAGTTACATGTTACATTTACTCAAGCAAATAAGAGCTACAGAACTCAGTACACAATTTATTTCGTTAAGTGTGTTTGAAAAAAGAGTTTAAGTCGAAACTCTTCTAATGGTATTAATCAAAACAAATGAGATATTCGTTGTGACAAAAGAATAGTATTTAAATTAAGAATAGAAAGCAGAAGAGCAAGAGACAATCACTCGCCAGAAAGCAGAAGTGACGATAACAACTACACATCTATCAGTCGGAGAAACTTTGTCTTTAAATCGAAGCTCAAAAACGTGTACGGTCGTCTATTAGTCCCAATGTTGCTTTTGGTAACCTACCAAATTTACAATTAAAGAACTTGACTCTAAGTTTCGATCTCAAAGTATATGGCATGTCGTTATTCCTCAAATTATTTCAACGACAACTCAAGTTTTTGTGAGTCGAGAAAGAAAATTAGATGTGCTAACCAAAAATATTGCTCAACTTGAATAACTCTCTATTAATTTTATGTCTAGCGAAATCAAATTCTCTTTCGCCATTCCGCATCTTGTTTCATTTGACATAAATCCATTTTTGACAATTATAATAATATTCATCCAAGAAATTAATGAGAATGAATTTTCAAAACCTTTTCGATTGGCTAACCGCAGATGCCCTCTTACCACAATTAAAATATACTATAATATCTCGTTTAACCCTTTTGCTCCTAACGCCGGATATATCCGTCATCCACATGATAACCCCGCGGAGACGAGCACCGGATATATCCGGAATCCACATGACAACCCGCGGAGACGAACGCCGGATATATCCGGCATCCACATAATAACCTTCGGAGAGTAACGCCGGCAATATCCGGCATGCACGATGTGACCCACAGAGACGAGCGCCGGCAACATTCGCGACTTAGTTTTTGGATAGCAACGCTCTCTGTGCATGCGCAATGTGTGCACTTTTGGCACGGGTCCAGTTCAGTGGAAGCGCTATAGCGGACTGAATCCCCGTAGCGAAAGGGTTAATATTTCAAAATATTATATGATTCTACAGGATTCTGTTCGAAGTTGCACATGTTATTTGCAACCATTCGAAATTATGTAATATTTTGCTCTATAAAGGAGCTAGAAAGAACCAACTAATGATGGTAAATGTTCCAAATGCCGGCTATGGAAAAAAAATTTGTAAGGTAAATAATGGAATAAAGGATATGTGAGAAGATCTATTTATTTTGTGTATGGAACATAATAAATAGATATTTTATGTTTCCTCTTATTTCTTTGTTTCTCTATCCGGATGTACTTAATAGTAAAATGGATTTAACATTCGATGAGTTACTTACTATTTTTTAGAAAAAGATATATTTTATGTTATTACTTTTATAAGAGTTTGCATATTTCAAGGAAAAAAACTAAGTGATCGCTCATTACCTCACTTATGTAATTAGAAATATTTCTTAATAAACAATAGCTACAGGAATGCCTCATCTGGTAACCATACATTGTATAAAGAAACCTTCTATTAAACAGAAATTGAAATACAAATGTAACCGCTTGTTAAAATAATACAGCATTTCCCCTAAAATTTAATAAGCACTAACATTGGAGTTTTAATCCATTTCATAAAATTATTTTTTATATTACAAGCAGCCGAATCTAGAAGAAAAATGCTGCGAAGTTTCAATTACCAATATATTTGTCATTAAATGAATATTGATGATTATTTTACATAATAATGCAATAATCGGCACAAGTCCAGTGCAGTCAGTAATATCTAAGCCTAACTGAACAACCATTTTGTTTTATTCTTGTTTTCCGCATTTTGTTCAATACGTTTTATAAATGTAAATTAGATGTGTAAACTTATTAATGAGAAGGTAAATTTTTTTCAACATAAATTCAAATTTAGTAATAAATCATTTATACCGATGGAATTTTCTCTAGATCAGATGATTCCCGCTGCATTCGGACATAAAATTTAAATATGACTATAACAACATGATCTAGGACATAACATAAGTTTTACTGGCCAACTCCAAGCATCCAAAATTCTCTTTATACTACGTTTCTAGCAATATAAATCTCAACACGGACAGTTACTATCATTCACTCTTGAGGCACGTCCCTTTATCGTTAAAAGAAAGACCTTGTTCTGTTAAAATGTTCTTTTGCTCAATTCATCGCCCCGTAAAAAAGTATTTCAAAGTGTCTAGTGCTGTCTTCTCAGATAAAGTCTAGCAAAAACAGTTAAGTTCAAATCATTTGTTAAAGTGAACCTGGTTAAGATGTGATTAGTACCGGATCCTAAAAAGTGTCTGTGTCTGATTAGCCTGGGAACTGACACTCAATTCAGATAATTGATGGTGGTTCTGGCACAAAAACATGACAGCTTTTCCCTAATATATTTTTGGGTAGAGCGGATGAAGAAAGAATCTTTCAAATGTTAGATAAACTGAATTCAATGTGTATTGAAAGGGCATCGATTCAGTCTTCACTAATTCGAAACTTTGACTGATCAAGTGAATTAAATTACGAATCCAAGAAAAAGGTCTTATGCTACTTACTTTTTCTGTAGTGCATTAAGTAAAAAGCAAGTTCCGATGTATTTAGTTACCTATGAAGGAGTCTGTTTTTTTGCTTCAATTTTTTTGTGCTTGAACAACGATACCACCTACCTATAAAAGGATTATATGGTGAACTTCTGAAATCAATTAATTATTATTCAATTCCTACTATTAGTTCACACTCTCCCTATATATATGTATTTATATATCTTATTCAAATTTGCAATCGTTAATAAAATACTTTTTATTCATCCACTCAAGTTCAAATATATTTTTTAAAACTTGTAGTGGATGGCACTTGATGTTAATACAGTTTTTTCAAATATTAATTCATTAATTAAATTTAATTAATTAATTTTAGTTTGATATGGGAGAAAGCGTATGTCGCCTTGAGTCGTTTGGTTCGAATTTTTCTCAATAGATGGAGCTAGGTTTGCCAGCTTCTAGACCTAATATCCTTTGTTTTCCGGTATGTTCACGAAGGCGTCACTTTTTCATGTATTTTTGTCAGAGGGTATGTTGATTACTTTCCTTATTCTCACTACTGGATATGTTGAAAAAAGGCTTTATGAAGTTTTTCAATTCCTTCTATTAGTTCACATTCTCCCTATATATATAAGATATTTAGCAGGATATAAATTTAGGAATAAATACCGTCAGTGACGAAGCGTGTAGATCGCTGACCTAAGTAGGAATTGACTTAAATTTTTTTATATTATTTGTGTTATATTGCAGATATCTACTGGAATTGATGAGGATATTACGAACTCGGAACATAAAGGCAAACATTTCTGAAAATTTTGTACAGAAATGTTACACAAAAAGAATCGGAATATGTGACAGCCGGAAGGGGTGGTATATTGTAGGAACTATAGAGAAATACCGCATTGTATTGCCTACAATTTATTTCTAAATATCCTTCATATTTTTATCCAGAAATAGTCAGATTCACTTCAAAAATTCAAAGATAGCAGAAAGACACCGCTGTATAAAGTTCTATTTAACACTCCGTTAGGCTCGTGGGAGACATATGCCACCCATTTTCTTTTCCGTTTTTTTCTACAAATATTTTTCTCTGAAAAAATATATCAGTTGCAAATTAAAGAGTGTGACAATGACATTTTGTCTCGCCCTCCTGCCGATAGATGGCGCTGCAAGGGCCTTTGACTTTCCAGAGAAGAACGAGAGACAGAGTGACTTGAGACTTCGTGCGAGAAGGTGTCTTTTACCCTCTCACAGGGACGGACATAACTCGACATGCGTAGAGAGTTGAATATTGTAACTTAAAGGTAATGTAAGCTTAGTTAATCTAGAATAATTCTATGTGGTAGATGTGTGAACAATAAATTTACGTTAATTCAACTATGGACCAACTTTATTTTAACAGCCGATTTCACTTCCTGTGAGCTAGCCGGATAATGGTGGCTAAAAGAGTAAATATTTAAGAAGTGCAATAACGAACAAAAATAATTTTAGGTGACTATTTTTAATATTTTCATAGAGATTACAATAATACCATAAAAGTCACAGCATTGTTACGCATACTTCTTTTAAATGCTCAACACTAACCCACTTTTAGAATTTCTTACAATATTTTTTGGTAGTTTTGTCCCGTTTTCTTCTAAAATATGTGCATTTATTACTCATTGACTTTGCGTATTTTTGGTTCTGTACCGTTAATTCCAAACATTAATTTCTCTTCTTTATAATTAAACTGGAAGGCGGATATTCGACAGTTCTATATAAAATTTGAAGTATAATAAGTATCCAACTGAAATTTTTGATGGCAACAAGTCGTTTTATATAGTTAGCAATATCATTGTGTTTGGATATAACAAAAGAGGTAATAGTAGAGAGGTTTTAAAAGCTGTGAAAAAAGAACCTTAATCCAATGACAAGCATTTCTTGATACATCATTTTTCCGGTAGAGTAGATCTAAACTATCAACTTCTTTTGTCAGGTTATCAAATATAACAATTTTAAGTTTATAACAATTTTAAGATTTTAGCACCTGTCCCTTCATTAATAGAAACTAAAAGTACATAGTAAATAAATATGACACAAGCGTAGCGTCAGATTGGAAGCCGAATTTTCGTTACTTTACTTTTCGCTTCTTATTTTGAAAAATTTTGATAAATTTCGTTAATTTAAATGAATTGTACAACTTAAATTATTTTATATTTTTGTTAAAAGATTTTGGGCACGTTCGATACTAAAAAGCCAGTTATCCGCTATTGTAATAGTTCTACAAATTATTTAAAATAAAATACACTAAAATTATTTGAAATATTTTTAAAAAATAATATTTCAGCGAAGCAGAGTGCCTTAATTTCACAAAAGAAGCAAAATAAGCCAATAAAAAATACAGAAACAGTAAGAGGAATACAGAACAGAAGGAGAATACAGAAACAGAAAGAGAATACAGAAACAGAAGGAGAATACAGAAATAAAAGGAGAATACAGAAACAGAAGGAGAATACAGAAACAGAAGGAGAAT
>BGPR01017238.1:8420-31623 GCA_013235015.1 Araneus ventricosus
GAGGTTATAACTGCTCAAAATAACGGTTATTCAGGTTTTATTCACCTTTAGTTTAACTTGGAGGTTATAACTGCTTTTGAAAAAACCGGTTTTCGTTGTTTTTTTTAAAGCAACGTTAGTGGACAGAATTTTTTATCAGTAATAATATAAATATAATAACTCAAAGTATTAATACAATAATTAATTAATGTAATAAGTAATGATTAAGAAAATTTTAATAAAGTAAGTAAATAAGTAATTAGTTTTAATAATAAATTAATAAGTTTAAGTAAATTCATAAGTAAGTTTTCTGTTTTTTCAATAAAAAATACAAACGCCGTTTGTAGACAAATTTTTTTATTAATATTGTTTCTACAGGAAATTAATGCATTTGCCAATATTTATTTGTTCATAAAGGCTCTTTCAGTAATCAGCCAACCAACGCCTCGAGAAAGCAATTGTCATTGAACGTAACAGTACACATGCATTTTAACAAAATAATTCCTCAGGAATATTGTTTGAGAACTAAAATTTTAGTGATTTTTCAAAGTTAAATGTTAGATGATTTTTCAAAGTTAAATAGAAGATTTTTCAAAATTAGTGCAAGGGCCCAATTTGGCCAAACTATTGAAATTTATATTTGCAGATTTCTAGTTCTGTCAATATTTCAGGGCCGGACGACCGCTACGTTATTCCGTGCCCCGGCACGGAGTAAAAAAAATCTAGGGGTGCAAAATTGTGGAAACAAAATGAGAAAAAAAAATCGCAACGGAATTTCTGAATTAATTCGAAAAGTTTGTGAAAAAATTCTAAAAAACAATAAAACAATCTAATTTTATGAGCCAATGAGCGCAAAACTTTCAAGGTACTACTCCAGTAATCTATATATATAAAAGGAAATGTCTCTGTGACTTTTGCTCCAAACGTGAGCAATGCTCTAAGAATTTTACTAACTCATTCAATAAGTGTTGCATCCGGGGAACGTAGTTTTTACAAACTAAAAATAATCAAGAACTATTTCTGAACAACATCTCAAACAAGATTGTCAGACCTCACTATATTAGGAATTGAGTAGCTGTTCAGATGCTTCTGAATTAATTAGATAATTCTCTGAACTGAAAAGTTCGTAAAAAAATCGTCTGAATTATACTCCTGTAAACTATTTTTTTAAAAGAAGTATTTTAAGTGAAAAATTATTATAAGTATTTTTGTCAATTACTGAGTTACACTGTTGTTTATTGGACGTTCGCTAAAAAATGTAAAAAAAGACCATATATCTTTTTTTTAGAATGCTTACATTGTAGTTCTATAGCGGCGCAATTTTTTACTTTTGCACGGAACGGTTCAATGGCTAAATCCGACCCTGCAATATTTCTAAGGTTTTACGTCCAACAATTGGCAACTGTTTTATAGAGGGTATAGGAACGAAGCGAGTGATTTTACAGCCTTAAAAATAAGAAGTTTGAAAGTTCTCAAAAACCTAGAATACCTTATACGCCTCTCTTCTCCCCCCTTCAACACACACAAACGCATTCAACGTCAGTCAGTCAACCGCATTATTAGGTATCTTAGAACTTCGATTTCTCATTCCTCTGCTGAATGTAGCGGAATTGAAGAAGCAAACGATTTGTGTCGTGGGCAACAAAGAAAAAAAAAGTTCCATTGTTCTATAATATATAAGCCGTCTGCAATTCTTTCTGATTTTCCGTTTCGTTTGGCTCGAAGCAAAACTCAGAATATTGGATCAGACAGCTGAGAGCAGAAAGAAAATCTTTTTCTAAAATCTGAAAAAATTCTCTCTCGTAACGATTTATCCTCATGCAGGTTCTATTCTAAAAATAGAATTATAGTGTCTTTTCAGTTAAGGAAATCAGGTATCAAATCTCAACAAAAAGTTTTCTTTTTGATTATTTTTGTTTCAGAGAACTGATGTGACCCAGTATTGTCAAATTAATATGATGCATGAATGAAACATAAAAATTAAACTATTTGTAAACAATTCAACTTTGTTTGGTCTCGATTGCAGCGCCATTCCCCAAGTGGTGGCGAAGAACCCCCCGTTCTGTTTAAGAGTTGATGACAGCTGGACGTAAAAAAGCGGTTCTCCTCTGTTAAGAAGGAGACGGAATGTTTACCTCTTACCAAGCGAAGTCTTGTGCAGCAACTATATTTGTACCTCCTATTAAATGAGGTCGTATAGCCTTAAAAACGTGGTTTATTTCTACTGTTTTATTAGTATAATTATTAAATACTATTTTAGTCACAGTCTCTCTTTTATATACCTATGTTGACTTTTAAAATAAAATAATTAAAAAAGAAATATAGTGCAAGTCCATTTTAATTAACTGAGCTATCGTATCCAAACTTAATTAAAAATTTCATTTTAACCAAGACACTACATATAACATAAAGCCATCCACAGGCAAGACACTACATATAACATAACGCCATCCACAGGCAAGACACTACATATAACATAACGCCATCCATAGACAAAACACTATATATAACATAACGCCATCCATAGGCAAGACACTACATACAACAATGCCATCCATAGGCAAGACACTACATATAACATAACGCCATCCATAGTTAAGACACTACGTACACAGATATAACATAAATGTATAACGGTACAGGCTCCAAGTATTATTGACCCAGAGAAGCGGGGTCATGTTTCAATTCGACCGCTCGGAATCTCGTATTTTTGCCTGTACATTTGTTTGCTATGCGGTCACGACCGAACGCGTCACTGTAAATGTTGTAAATTTACAGATAGGTTCATCTTCTTATGCTTTATTCATGCATCATGTTATAAACGATTCTAAGCACATGTAAGACAAGATAATTCTATTTTCGAATTCCTTCCAATTTGGCATGAATTTTCATTGAAGTCATTAAAAAAGAAGTATGTTTAAGGACTTTCATTTTTTGATTCCTTTTCAAGATGGCGGCCGTTTAAATAGTTTCAATGTTTGGCGAGTCAATGGAATCATTTTTAATGATCAGTTTGGCATCATTAAAACATTTGAGTCACTTTCGTAATGGCGGGACATTTAATTGTAATTTTGTTAATACTGATAAAAGTAAATATTTAATTGTAATTTTGTGAATAATTATACATGCAAAAGAATAAGTAATTCGAATTCGAAAAAAGATGACGGAACCTGTAAAGATTTCGATGAAGAGCAGGTTTCAGTTATTTTTTTCGGGTTTTTCTTCTTAATGAGAGAGCAAATAAAGTTTTTTTTCAGATAAGTAAAGCGGCATTACGGAGTTCTAAATTTGCTACAGCGAGAGAATTCCATACACAATGGCTACCGATTATCATCAGCCGATGCGCGGTTTCTAGTTTACTTTTTCAGTCTTTCTTAAATATCTCAAAACTCTTCAGTTTTCACACAACATGCGAATTAGCAAATTAAAGAGCGTAAAATTCCCTACAAATACATGCTTTTATTTTTCTTCTAGCTTTAAAAGTTTCGCTTTTAATGATAGAAGATGTCCAATAATTTACGATCCCCTAGATCATCGTAACGGCACGTTACCTATCTGAAAAAATATTTTAATGCGTCCTCATTTAAAAAACAAAGCAACCGTAGTTTGTAACACTATAAGTTTTTTAAATTAATGTTTCAAATGGGTCCAATAATTTATGATCACCCGGTACAATATGAAATCAAAGAAAATGAATTCTAAATATTATAGTTTCCGTTACTTATTTTTTCGGATCTAACGCGATCGTTTCGTCGATTAAACTGGCGAAGGTTTAAGAAAATCGACTCCCAGAATAGTAACTTACACGTGAACACTTAATGTGTTCTGGAAACACCGCGATATGTTTTATGGTTCACGTTTAAATGTGACTAAAGTATTACCGAAGTTTCTTTCCAAGCGAAGACTTCAGGTTTTAGTATGTGCTGTTATTTTTAGATTCAAATTAAGATAATTTTGACGGCAATATTTAACAGCTAATGGAATATTTTATGTCCCTTTTTATTTCATGAAAGAATTTCAGTTCAAGCTATCTTTGAAACATTTTTGAATAATATTTTCGAAAGTATATATAAATTGAGTAAATGGAATTTTTATATTCTTTATATAGCCTAGTATAGACATGAATTTGAAATTCTTTTAGTAAGTAACTGCATTATAATTTTTTAACAAAAGGGCTGATTGAAAAGGGATGGGACGTGTTTCTGACAAAAATTCTTTTAATAGGAAAAGTTAATTATCCTTTAAACCTCTCCTTTATTCTTGAATTAACTAAATTTTCAGTTAAAAGCATTTAACAAAAAATACTGGAATCAATGATTTTGTAGTGATATGGCCCTCATTTCGCAACATGAATGATAAATTTTTTCGTAAAACGATTATGTTGCATACAAAATTGTTTAGCATACGATAAATACTGCCCTACTTTTCGACATAGAAAGGATAAAAAGAAAAAGTATCAGCTTCACTACAAAAGAATTCGATATTGCACACTATTTAATTACTACAAAAATAACCCGTCATGGTATGACGGGTGTAAATTGTCTCTTCATTCGAGATATTTTCCGTCAAATTTGACGTGTTAAAATAGATATATATGCGAGAGAAATGTTTAACATTGATTGGAAACAAATGAAATAAACATATGTTTTATGACAGGAAATATATATTTTTTATTTACATATTATTTACATATTTGTTTATTCAAAAAACCTCTTGGTCTAAAACAAATCTAAAAAATCTAGTAGATGTAATCTAGTTTTAAAACAAAGCACTTCTCTGCTTGTCAAACGTTGCCAAAATATATTTTCAAATTATATCATCACGATTGCAATAAATAATGAGATGCATCCTGGCTTCCAAACTATATCACGCGCATGGTATACCACTGACGTAATAGACTACTTTCTATTAAAAAAAGGAAATTAATTTGAAATATAGGATTAATATAATTTAAAATTTCTCGGGAACTATTGATCAAAGCGAGATAAATTTTATATCAATTGATAGCAAATATTATTGCACTATTTTAGAGCTATTAAATTTGAAATTAGAACGACAATTACTCTTTTAAATTTAAAATTACTGAAATTTAGGTTCTCTAACAATGAAATAATGCTGTTTAACGTCTCGCAGTGCTATGGCTCGAGTTTTATTGTTGGTGACGTCAGAGCGCTACCGAGAGACAGATCTGGGCTATTATATTAGTAACTAGCAGTACGCGCACGGCGTTGCCCGTGGAATCAGGATCTCCCAAATAAAAAATGAAAAAAAAAAAAAAAAAAAAAAAAAACCGCCCACAATGACATGAAAAAGTTTTGAAAACAAAATCAAAACAAAAGATACACATTATTGATTTTCCCGCTTATTTTTTTTTTTCACGATAAACAATAATAAAATATTGTAGCGTGAAAATTATTATACTGCAAGCTAAGTATGCGAGACGAATAAATACATTCAGATACTGCCGAAAATAATAACAGTCATTCAATTCAAGGTTATGTCGTCACCTCCCCTTCAGCCAATCACATAGCCATCTGAGTTCCGAAGTGGCGTGCCGCGCGAGGAACTCTCTCCATAAAAATAACTCTCAACCGCCCAGAAAAAAATTAATTTAAAAAAAACTTGAAAAGATATTTTAACCGTTGTTGTTTTAAATCCGACACAACCGTTCTACTTATAAGCTGAAAAAAATTGAAAATAATAGTATTATTAGAAAGTCGGATGCAACAAATTTAAAATCAAAAGTAACATCTTCATGCCAAAACTGAGTATTTTTTAAAAATTTCTCAAAATTCAGTAAATTGCGTTAGAAATTCAAAACTAACTTCATTAAAACGGAAATCGCATGCTCTTTCCGATGGTGTATATATTTTTATCGTAAACTTATTCGTAACTATTCTATTGAGAAATTAGTGCGAAAAATCAACCAAAACAACACAAAACATTAAATAAAAAAATTTCTAGATTAAAATTTAAAATTTCGGCTTCGAGGTGCATTCAGTCACCATTACGACTACCTGTGTGCCAAATTTCATGGCTGTAAGTGCGATAGATTCGTCTGGACATGGCAGACAAACACACAACACACACACACGCACACAAACATTGCCTTTTATAAGTATAGATATGTATTGATCCAGCATAAGAATATTGCGAAAACATTATGGATTATTTAGTGGAACTTGTGTTGGAAATATCCGAATTTCTTTCATTTAAGTTAGCGTATGTAATAATTTAGTGTTAGTGACTGATAAAAAACTTTTTCTTCTATGTATTAGCATCTTATATATGTTGAAACGGATAACAAAGTTTCCAAAGAATTCAAAAGAAGACCACCCCCTCCCAAACAAAAGAGAGTAGCAAAAAAAAAAAAGAATAATTTAAACTATTTTTTCTTTCAAATAAAATAAAGTAACACACACAAATTAAATTATTATTCCGAATTTCTTGATTATCAACATTTCTGATAAAAATGTTCAAATTCAAAATCATTGATTGAAAAGAAATTAAAGTAAAATTATATTTCAATGTATCAATTATTGCAGTTACTTCTGGATATCCATCATAATTATAGATATTAGAGATGAACGTGGTTTACACTAGAAGAATTCCGGTTTCCTGATTTTCCTTGAAAAAAAAACATAAAGAAAGGAAAAAACATCGTAAAGCATTTGAAATCAGTGGTGAGTCTAGAGGGATGCTATGAGGCTGCAGCCTCCCATAGAACTAAATCAAAATTCTTGATCTTTTCTTCAAATCACTACACCTGGTTGTTCTTATCTCCTTTTTAAAACCAGTGGGAGTGTTCTCCCCTAAACTTTGTCGTGAACTTCCCCAAAAAGGTGCTGTTCCCCCCCCCCCGCGTGGATAAAAAAATTCGAACCTACTGTAACCGAGAATCCAATGACTATCAGAAGGTTTTTCATTGTTGATTATAGTGATTGTGAAATATTTAGGTGACGAATCATATTCAAAGAGATGCGTGCCGGTTAAAACACGCACTGCTTCCACTCTTGCCGGCTCAAGGACAAAATGACGGAATCCTCCCGCGTACAACGATTGCTACCGGTACACATGCGCATGGAGAATCGGACTAAAAAAATTGAATATGCAATTTGGACTCTCTTTTTTTAACCGACTAGAACGAAATTCAGGCACAGATCTATAATTAATCTTAGCAACCGTCGTTCAATTTTTTAAAAATCTAAACCAAAGGGTTTAGGAGATATAATTTTTACAAGTATGCGATTATACAGTCCGACAGACCATAAACCCTTCGACGGATTTGGTCCAAACTTTGTTACTGACCTACATTCATGATGATAAAACTGTGTACCAAATTTTACCCATCTAGCTATTCAAGTTTTTGAGTTATAGTGTTCACATGACCGCTGACAGACAGACTTCCCGTAGACGGATTTTGTCCAAAATTTGAAAGAAACCTTCAAATTATGTATAAAGATCACATACCAAATTTCATCCCCGTAGCTCAAAAATTTTTCGAGTTATCGTGTTCACAGACAGACAGACATAATTCCAAAATTGTGTTTTTCGGACTCGGGGAGGTCTAAAACGCGGAGAATCGTCAAAATCTCGAGTTCGAATTTTTTGACGATTGCAATACTTTCTCTCTGTAAACTTCGTATACGAGGAAGTAAAAATAAAGTGTGGCAGCATTGCTTTCTGGTTTGATAGGCTCGAAAATTTTACCGTTTTTGTAATCATTCCATTCGTACTTGTAGCGTTAACGCGGCCGAAAACATGTTTTGGCTAGTCATTTCATAGTGTTTTTATTAAATTATCAAAAGTATTATAGTGTCCTTTGAAATTTTTATTGGCAGGTGAGTAAAGTGAAAGTGTTTTGACTCTCATAAGCTATGAGGTCACAACGATACAAAATTTTTATGACCTCGGCCTCAACCAGACCAAAATCCTGCATTCGTCACTGTTTGAAATTATAGTATTCCCACTTTTGATGTAACAGTACGCACGTTTTTTTATATGACAGTACACACGTTTTTTGATGTAACGGTACGCACGTTTTTTGATGTAACAGTACGCACGTTTTTTGATGTAACAGTACACGCGTTTTCTGATGAACGGCGTACGTTTTCTGAGTAGTATTTGCCACATTTTTTATGCGCAAAGTACGCGTTTCTGATGCTAAGATTGACAAGTTTTTTGATGTAACAGTTACGCACGTTTTTTGATGTAATAGTACGGACGTTTTTTATTGTAACCAGTACCACGTTTTTTTGATGCCGTTAAGTACGCAGTTTTGGTATTGTAACAGTACGCAGCGTTCTTGATGACAACTTGCGTTTTCTGATGTGCACCGCAATTCACGTATTTCTGATGTAACAATTACACAGTTTTTTATGTAAACCTTACGGTTTTTTGATAGTAACAAGTACACGTTTTTTAGTGTATCAGTACACCGTTTTCTGGAGTGTAACCAATGTACGTCGTTTTTGAGTGTAATGGTACCGCGTTTCTGATGCCAACAGACAATTCGTTTTCTGAGGTGTAACAGTACACGTTTTTTATGGCAACCGTACGCGCACGTTTTTTGATGTAACAGTACGCACGTTTTCTGACGTAACAGTACGCACGTTTTTTGATGTAACAGTACACGCGTTTTCTGATGTAACAGTACACACGTTTTCTGATGTAACAGTACGCACGTTTTTTGAAGTAACAATACACACGTTTTTTGATAAAATGATTGCTCAGGAATATTGGTTGAGAAGTAAAATTTTAGTGATTTTTCAAGTTTAGTTTAGTTATATTAACGTACAGTTTCTGAAACAACAAGAGGGCCTATTTTGGGATGGATCTCGTGATTTTGAACCCCGGTCAGATGAAGAGGAGGGCACCTGATCTGGTACCTCCCTCTCCAAACTTCCGCGCCACACCAACGGGAGGATGTTTGGCCACTACGTTTTATTTAACGTACAATAGGCCCCATATACGGCCAAACTTCAATGGAATCGGATTTCGATTGGAACCTTCCGGCCCCGTAGCCGAGGCCATACCACTAGGCCACCAAGGCAAAAAAGCAACCATCGTGAGCATGACATTAAAGCAAATTCAATCGCTGCAACCCTTGCTAAAACAGCCGCTGATGTTAAAGGCGTAAAACTACTTTACTTGCGTGACTCTTTTCCGATTTTCAATTTTTTTTGTAACTTCTGTTGTTACTCTTTATCTCTAAAAAAGACATTAGGATTCCTCTATATCTCGGTAACATATGTAGTTACTGAGATATAGAGGATCGCGTCACCAATTCATGAGTATTTTTGACCAATTTTCCGATTCAGTAGTCGCTGCACTACAATTCCGATTGTCAATATATTTTTGTAACTTCTTGTTACCTTTTATCTCTAAAATAAGGCATTAGTTATGTTTTAACATATGTAGTTACCGAGATATAGAGGATCATTGGCGTACTCTTTGGCACCGGGAATTGCACTTGAGGGTACAGTTTTTCAATGTCTGGATTTAGACCAGCAGTGTAAAGTCTGAAAAAATAATTTGCTTTAAGGTATAGTATGAATAGACTATATCAATAAACAATTAATATCTTATCACTAGTAGTTCTGTGAGCAGTAGACCTTGCATGAAAAAAAAAAAATGAAGGGAGGCTGTCTTTTTCAAACAGCCACTGATGTTAAAGGTGTAGGACTACTTTACTAGCGTACTCTTTTCCGATTTTCAAATTTTTTTCTTTTTTTGGTAACCTCTGTTGTTACCTTTAATCTCTAAAATAAGACATTAGTTATGTTTTTAACATATATAGTTACCGAGATATAGAGGATCGCGTCACTAATTGATGCGTATTTTCGCCCAAACTCAGAAGTCGCTGAAATACAATTCCGATTTTCAATTTTTTATGTAACTTCTGTTGTTACCCTTTATCTCTAAAATAAGACATTAGTTGTGTTTTTAACATATGTAGTTACAGAGATATAGAGGGTCTCCCATACACAACGTTTTTTGTGGCGTCTTGGCGTGTCAATCCAATTCCTTCCTGAGACCCCAATGGGAGGAACGTAGTCCCACGTTGAAATGAAAACTCCAATGGAAATTAAAGGTGACGATTATCAGTCCGTTGACTTTTGATGTTCTACCACTTATCACAAAAATTGTTTCGCATATCCCAACTGAAAATGCCATTTCAAAAAGAACGGAAAATATATTGCATGTTTTTGTATGTAGAATAAAATAACTGCAAGAATTAATACTAAAATTAGCCATGGAAAAAAGAACAACAGAACAAGAAAACATAACCACAGAAGCATCTGGCGCGTGCGAAGACAGCAGCTTCCAAGAATACAACGACGAACCTTGAGAAAATCCTTCTGCCTTATTCTCTTCTTATTTCTATTTTAGTGTTGACTTCGTCCTATGTATGTTTTTCCAGTTTGTTAGTTAATCTTTGCAAGAAGCTCTTCTCGAATAAAATTAAAAATATCCAACTACTTTTTACGCCAGACATTTCATATATGTATCTATGCATTTTTCTTGCGTACACAAAATCTAGCAAAACCCATGAGCCGTTGTTTGATAAGCAAGGTCAGCATATTTAGAGAATATTTGCTGTTTTGGTAAAATGAAATGGAATTTTGAAAGAAAACTAATTTTTTATATTTATTTTAACTCTTAAACCGTGAAGTTTTGTATAACACTTTTTCACCTTGAGCATTCGCTTTCAAACCTGAAAAATAGCCAGCAGTCTTTCCGTGTCAAATGAGACAGTTTCGGAAAGTAAAATGAATAATTCAAAGAGAGCAGTTCCTCTCAGTTGTCACGATAACAAAAAATTATTGTCCTCTTGTTTAACAGGTCATCCTAGCAAAATAATAATAAATAAATAAAAATAACGATTCTATTTTTTCTGAACATCTACCAGTGCATAAGCACTGCGTTTATTAACAACCACGAAAAAGAATTTTGCTTATCAATTTTTAATCAGTGGTTGTCTTAGACGTGGTTTTTCTTCAACAGTTTCCTCATATACCAAACTCATATAGCTCTTATGGAGTACATTAAAACTTCCATTAACCGTCGCTCGTTTAATCGTCAGTTTCTGTAGGGGCCGTCCACAAATGATGTCACGCTTGGAAGGGGTTCGTGAAATTGTGACAGTTTGTGACAAGGGGGAGGTAGGGGGTAACAAGAAGTGTGACATTACACATTTTGGTTAAAATAAAAACATTTAAAATCAGCAGATTAAATTTTGAAGTTATTTTGAAATTACCAGAATTTGAGGGTATTTTTTTAATCGGGTTTAAAACAACTTTCATGTGATTTTTTTCACTTATATTCCTTTCTTTTCGAAAAAGGCATTCATGGTAGGTTCTAAGAATATGGTAGCAGTAGAAATTCTTCACCATTAGAATCAAACCTCCCCCTGTCACACCCTAGAAATGTCCAACAAAAGATACGTCGCCCCACCTGGGTGAGTGGTAGAACTGGTAGTGGCACAAACAGGTTTATCTTTTTGAGGCGTTTTTTTTTAAAATTCAATCTGTTTAAGATTATTTTGTGTTCATAAAGTAAAGATAAGATTTAAAGCAAAATATATCAAATTCCATTTCAAATTCCAAAATACTACTGTTTGAATTGCTCTTTTATATTAATATTTTATTACTATTGTATATTAATTAGGTTTGTTGCTGTAAACCTTAATCTTATTTTATACAAATTAAGTACACATATAATCATTATTATTGTTATGCTCACAAATGTCATTAAAACACATAGCTAAAGTTAAAAAATAAAATTTGATTTATGATCTATAACGTAGTGCTTTGTTTCTGAACTGCAAGTATGTGTTTATGTAATGTAGCGTGACATGTGACAAAGGGGGGGGGGGTATGGTAAAGTGCGCCTCTTTGTGAAAAAGGGGGCGCGGGGGTCAAAAATATTGAAAAAAAGTGTAACATCATTTATGGACAGCCCCTTATCCGTCATCGTCAAAAAAATATATGAAGTTTTATTTTAAATCCAATTCTGAAGGAGTTGTAATTTTTTGCTTCTTTATGTTTTTTGGGTACTGATTACGATTCTGGAGTTTGCCACCAATAATTTTTGTTGGAATTTTAGTTATAGCCAAAACACCTTAAAAAATCTCCAGTTTTTTGCTTATATCTAAAAAACTATCGTTTTTTTTAGTATACCATCATCATATACCAAAATAATCCGCACAAAATTTCCTACAACTTAAATCTATAAAACTTTTGCAGCACAGCTTGTTTCTGAGCTGACGAGCCACCATAGGATGCTGATCCAGTTGGATGGACATGGGAAGAGGAATCGAGTTTCGAGCCTAGAGCCCTCTGGAGCCGCAGACGGGACATTACCATTAGGCCACCGCTACCCGGGTTAATATAGAAAACCAGCGGGAGTGGTCTCCCCTAAACTTTCTCGTATACTCCTAACAAATGTTGAGAAAACTAGAATAATAAAAGACGTCAAATAAACTTCCGTCGCAAGTAAACCAAAGATGGAACCACGCGTGGTTTGAAGGATCAAAACAAATTCAAATCCCCTGCGCACTCTTTTGCGCAACAGGACCTGGCGAGACGCCCTAAATGTTTGCTTCCTTACAAAATCGCGCCAGAATTGGTTTTTGGCAAACTGCCAAGTTTTCAGAGCGTCCCTTCTTTGCACAGGCATTGCCACCAGTAGGCATGCGCAGGGAGTTAGTTTCAAAACTGAACAAGTATGCGATTATACAGACCGACAGACAGTCAACCCTTTGACGGATTTGGCCCGAAATTTTATACGGACCTACATTCATGACGATAAAACTGAGTACCAAATTTTATCCATCTAGCTATTCAAATTTTTGAGTTATAGTGTTCGCATGACCGCGGACGTACAGATTGACAGACTTCCCGTCGACAGATTTTGTCCAAAATTTGATACAAAACCTATAAATTATGTTTCAAGTTCACATACCAAATTTCATCCCTTTATCTCTAATAGTTTTCGAGTTATCGTGTTCACAGACCGACACACAGACAGACAGACAGACAGACATAATTCCAAAATTGTGTTTTTCGGACTCGGGGAGGTCTAAAACGTGGAGATTCGTCAAAATCTCGAGTTCGAATTTTTTGACAATTACAATACTTTCTCTTTGTAACTTCGTATACGAGAAAGTAAAAAAAATATAGAGTTTTGTTTACCCAAGCTGAACAGCGAAATCCTAAATCCCATTGATGTCAGTGAAACAAGACGTCGGCGTTAAACAATAAAATATTTAATATCTTTTATGAACACAGAACTTGGGGAAGGAACATAATCGTCTTATGCGCATATTAATAACACATATCGTAATGAGCTTGACGCAGCGGCAGACATGAGAAAATGTCTGTCTTCATTAATTCGATAAAACTCAGCTGCATGAAACGCACTCAAGGATCGCATTAAAATTGGATTCCATTTGAAAAGTTGATAATTACAATGAGTGATTTTTAACTTCGAAAATAAGTTAATACTGATTTAGCACTGAACGATTTTACTCCGGAAAGGGGTTACAGGCAATGAGTAAGAGTTCTTTGTTAGGTCTCGCTAAGTAAACTGTAAATATCTCCACATCTATTCTTCACTATCTCCCTATTTTGGTGAAAATAACTAAGCCTGGCGCATGCGCAAAAGCGCGCAGGGTATCGGAATCCGAGAGCATATACAATACTAAATTATTTCAATGCTATTTTCGCTTGTTTGGCGTGGAACGAATATTATTATAAAAATGAAATAAAATGTAGATTCAAAAAGGAACAAAGGATACTAATGAAGTACATTAATTAATCATAATAGTGATTAATCATATTAATTAATAATATAATAGCCCGGATCTCTCGGTAACGCTCTGACGTCACCAACAATAAAACTCGCGCCATAGCACTGCGAGACGTTAAATAGCATTATTTCATTGTTAGAGAACCTAAATTTCAGTAATTTTAAATTTAAAAGAGTAATTGTGGATCTAATTTCAAATTTAATAGCTCTAAAATAGTGAAATAAAATTTGCTATCGATTTATATAAAATTTATCTCGCTATGATCAATAGTTCCCGAGAAATTTTAAATTAAATGAATCATATATTTCAAATTAATTTCCGATTTTAATAGAAAGTAGTAAATTACGTCAGTGGTATACCATGCGCGTGATATAGTTTGGACGCCAGAAGGCATCTGATTATTTATTGCAATCGTGATGATATAATTTGATAATATTTTTTGGCAACGTTTGACAAGAAGAGAAATGCTTTGTTTTAAAACTAGATTATATCAACTAGATTTTTTAGATTTTTTTAGATAAAGAGGTTTTTTATATAAAGAAATATGTAAATAAAAAATATATCTTTCCTGTCATAAAACATATGTTTATTTTATTTGTTTTCATTCAATATTAAACATTTCTCTTGCATATATATCTATTTAAACACGTCAGATTTGACGTGAAATCTCTCGAATGAAGAGGCAATTTGTACCCGTCATACCAGGACGGGTGATTTTCTATTTAATCATAATAGTGATCGAGTCGATTAACTCTTAAGCTAACTTAACTCCCCTCAACGTTAGTAATAAAAACTTGCGCGAAGGAATAGTTAGAGGGGTTTATGACAGTAGGGGTACTAAAAAAAGACTAATAAAGTGGTATGGGAGGGAAAAAGGCTGAGAACCGCTATTCTATACGCATAGTATGCGCAGAAAAGCATCATACAATAAGTATCAATAATTCCAAAGTATCGTCTGTAATTTGCACCGTCGATAATCAGTGTAAATCAGTCAGTCATATTGCCGAGATTCCAGTGATAATAAGTCCGAATTATCGCATAATAAAATCCAAAAATTCTAAGTCAAGAAGCGGTTCTCCACCAATGCAATGGGAGTGTTCCTTTGCTTTCTCTCTTGGCTCCAGTATATGGTGCGATTTGTGTTTCGTTGTAAAGGGAAGAGAGGTGAGCATGCATTGTACTTCCTCACCCAGGTAGCACAACATGTTGGACTGTATGTACAATTACATTTTGAGAATGATTTAATGACATTAACTTTCTGAAATATAAATCCGCAATATATTACGTGATAAGTTACAATTATTATCAAGGAAGTAATAAAAAAAAGAGAATATATCTACACAACTTTCTCTTTATGCTTCGAGTGCGAAACGTTTGACGCAAGCGAAGTAAAAAAAATCTAATTGTTGGCGAATTCTAAGAGAAAGTAAACCCAAGAGCGTAGAAACACGAGCTATTACGTCATTCATCGGTGCAGCGCCGGAAGTATAGCGTATTCTCTGTTAGCTTCGTGGTGTTTTTACAACCCTACGTAACGTGAGGTTACCACCTTCCAAACTTCATCGCCCAAATATAGGGCTAAAATTTTAATATCATTTTGTTAGGTTTAAAATAGGTATCGATTGCAATTTTTTTGCATAATATTGTATTGTCTCCGGAAACCCTGTGCTAAATTTCAAAGCTGTAGCTCGATTGGAAGTAGGTAAGAAATCGATCTCAAGATTTGAGGACACGACACTCAAGTTGAATAAAAGCTTATAATCAAAGCGTTTCTTTTCGGACTCATTGAGATCTAAAACGGGAAACCCATGAAACTCCTCAGATTGAATTTTTTTTAGCGATTGCATTATTTCCCTTTTCTATATTTCATATACGAGAAAACAAAAAAAAAAAAATGAAATGGTCGTGTGAAATGGTAAGACAAAGTATTTTTCCTAACAATAATGCTCAAGAGGAAAGAAAAATTTCAAAATTTAACTTAAAACTTATGGTATGAAACATAACAAAAAATCTGAAAGAAAATATTTTCCATCCCACTATATTAAAAAAATACATTTTATATTTTATCCTACTGTGTTTTTTAAAGTATTTTTTTAGATAGGGGCATTTAATGTGTTTTGAAATTGCTTCATTTAAATTGATTGGCTTTCTTAATTGCAGGATGTAGGAAGAAGAGATGGGCGTTTCATCGGTAGTTTCATTCGCACCGTTATAGATGGTATCTTCTAATTGAGAACCATTAATCTAAAACCAATTTATGCTCGTAAATATCATATGTATAGACATGAGTCTACATCTGAAATCTTACTATAAATGAAAGTCATTGTTGGTATGTGGCTATGTATGTGGGTATGTGGTTATGTTCCACGTCTGCTCCTAAACCAATGCACTGTTTTCAACCAAATTTTGCACACTTATTATTTAAAACAAGGGGAAGACACTTATGAACTTTTCAAAGCGAAAAACTTAATGAAGCAGTCAGTAATTAGAAATTAACCGAAACCATTTTTCAACTTTTACTTCGGAGCAAACTATCCCCTAAAAATATTTTCATACCATCTTAAAGCTCAAAATTTTATCTTTTCAATGATACCAATTTTTATCTGTGACATTTTTCCTTCAATTTTTATTAATTTTTCAAAATTTAATAAATTATTCATTACATGCAGACGATTTTGAAATAACGCAAATTTATAGCTACTCCGTTGCTAGGCAGCGGTTAGACTTTGAACTAATTTAACTTTTTTTCTGAAATTTTTGCTTATTTTTATAAATATATTTTATATAAGAACAAAAGATCACTATCATCTTTTAAAAGTCCCAAATCTAATTAAAATTTCAGTTAATTGGAAATTAAGGAAGATTTTGACATTTTACGTAATTATCTCACAAAAACTATTTTTACACCATTTTTATAATTATGTTTTGTATAAGAAGAGAGTCAACCGTCAACTTTTAAAAGCTCCAAATCTAATTAAAATTTCAATTAATTGGAAATTAAGCAAGATTTTGCCATTTTCCGTGATATTTTTCGAAAATACATATGCATTATGTAACAAAAACTATTTTTACACATAATAAAAGTTTTAAAAATTAGATTTTCATGACACATCTTTCATTTCCGTTCAATTCGTTGCACTCCTTTTAATAATTTTTCAAAAATTGTGAATAAAATTCACAATTTGTAATACTTTTTTATTGGTGAAGAACAAGAATACATAAAAAGAACTGCTGCTAGATCACATTAGTAGAATTCTGGATGAAGACTAATTTTATTATTATTTTATTCATATTTATTTTAAAGCTTTTATTAATGACAATTTTACTATCTAATTAATTGCCCAAAAACATCTGTTAAAATCTTTCTTATACAACAAGAGTTATGAAGAAAATTTGCTAGAAATATTAATAACTTATGGAGAAAATTAGCTATTGGCGGTTTTTGAAAATCGTCTGGTTCAATTGATATTCTCATTTTAATTAAAAAAACATTTCAGACGATAGAAGAATTTTGGGTATTATGATTTTCTATACAAAAGTAGTTTTTACATCAAAAATATTAGGCATGAAAGTATTTTAACCCCTAACAACGCTGGGTATAACAGATAGTATATGAATAATCACATAAATATGAATTCGCATTAGAATCATCACATTTACAAATATAAATAAAAGTGACAAATGCAAATATAATTGAATTGATATAAAATAAACTCACGAATAATTTTTATTTACCTTGGGTTTCTTAGCCTAATGCGTTGAAATGTAAGAAAGCAACCAAGACTTTTCCAATAGACTGTCCAATTCAGATATCCTCCTCAAACGAGACAAAAGCACTTCTCTCAACCCTGCAAAATGAGAAAACAAAAAATGTTATAAAGTTGCTCTATCTTTAATTGATAGTTTTTATGCCTTGCTTTGCTGTAGTTTAATGATTCGACGGAAATTCCAAATAGGGACGAAAATGGTGAAATTCATCTATAGTTTTCGATTTATTGGCCATAAATTTCAGTTGGAAAATATTTTTTAGATATTGGAATTTAACCAACGTATTTTCGTTGGAGATATAACAGGTGGTCTATGAGTAACTATATGTATTATTAAATAATCACAATTTTTATTTATTATATGAACATTAAAATAGAATTCTCATCATCTGGACTGAAATTTGTTTGTATTTATAATAAATACAAACGGCGCGGGAAATAAATCGCTTTGCTGCTTATGTTGGTTTCCGTTGCTATTTTCATGTGTTCCAGTATCGGATTATCAAGTAGGCAACTGTCTAGGGAGCCCTGGAACTTTCGAGGCCCTCAGGCATCGAAATTTTTTCCGGCATTTTCAGGGTTATTTAATTTTTGTAATTTTATTTGGTTTACAAGGGCTCTATGTACTCGAACGTAGTTAAATTAAAATTAAGTACCACTTAAATTTCAAAACACTATTCTTAGCAATTTTTTCATGTTTTAAATTTCTCTTGCAAGTATGTGCGATCAATCTTTTTTCTTACAGTTCAAGGATTGACTCATAAGTATCAACACCAGTGTCAAACTTTGTATATGAGTATTTGGAATGTACTAAAACAAATTTTGTTGCTTTTTTTACCGTTTTGTTAAAAAATTGGTTTTTAAATTTAATTTTTTTTAAACGCGAGATAATAAAACTAACTTTCTTGAAGCTGACCAGCAATTAAATGTCACATAAAATTTTCAAAACTATATTTATATAAAAACTGCTTATATAGGTATTAAATTAAAATCAATAAAAAAAATCTGACTTTGGTAGTTATGGAAGGGGGAGGGCCCGTAATTGATTTGCCCAAGGGCTAATACAGGACATAATCTGGCCCTGTTGTGTTCTGTTCTACATTTTTTGATATTTAAAATAATTATATCAAGGAATAGTACTTGGATAGTGAGCTTATGATTCTTGAACTTCCATAGTTTTTTTTTCCAGTTTTATATCACAGATGTGAATATTTCAGTTGAAATATTGACAATTTCATTATTTTACTTTCACATCATTCAGCTCAATCTTTGGTCCTTTTATATTCCTTTTTTGTTAAATGTTTACATTTTTCTGTTTCTTTTTAAATAAAATTGTTTAAAATAATTGTACTTGGTACCTTTTCCCAATTACAATCTAATTTTAATAATTACTCTCTTAAAAATTGATTGTTTTGTCCTTTTCATCTGATCACCGTTCAAAATTACGAAGTACGCCACAAAATAGTACTCGTGATGCTTCAAAACTAGACGTTAGTATAACTAAAATACAGTATTTGTGTCGTGTAGCTGCAAAAGTAACCATTTCCACTTTTCAAAAATACGTTTTTTCAAAGATTATATGTCCATTTGACCCTCTTATCATCTCATCATCATGACTTGGTAATTAGAATGCATTGCCGAAACGCTTCGAATGTCATGCAGTTTATTTTTCAAATCTCATTTTGACTAGGATGTGCCAGAAAATCTACTTTTCTCAAAACTTTTCTTATTTGGAGATAGCCACTTTACAGCTACACGGCACATTTATTACTCAGTATCTTAATTCGAAAAAATGTGGGTTGGTGGTAAAAGGAATTACTATGGTTCAATTTAAAGCAGGAATTCTCTCGATTACCTTCTTACTTTAAAGAAATACTTAAGAATCTGTAATTTATCTTCAAATTTTTTTTAGTTGAAGGGGGAAAAAAAACTAAAACTCTAATGAAATTATAAACACTTTTGCTTCGTTTTCAAGTACGAGATAAATGGAATGAATCTTTTATTCATACATTTCTAATACACCAAAAGTTTCACACAAACAACTGTTTGAATTCGCCACTCTGTTGCGCTAGAAAGCAGACTGAGTTCGCGTCAGAAAAACCGCACGTGTGGCCGGCCGTGGTTTGATACGGCAGCTGAGGGAAATGGCCGCTCCGAGAAAACGGCGAAGAAAAGGCTCTTGTGGCCTTAGACTAAAGGAGAAAGGTAGAAATTTGTTAATTATCGGAAGTATTCGAATTATTGGCTGTTAATATCCAAGCGCTACTTTCAAAACCGGCTCGTGGTCGTGACAAAGTCTCAGTCAGAATTTTTCTTTTTTGGAATCAAGTCTTTCTCTGAACACAATACTCAGAAATAGATAGGTGAGTGAAACATGGTATACATGGTTTTGACACCAAAATCGTAAACAACTAATAGCAAACATCATATTTCAAAACTCAAATTAGTTCATAGAAAAGTAGAAATTTGTTAATTATCGGAAGTATTCGAATTATTGGCTGTTAATATCCAAGCGCTACTTTCAAAACCGGCTCGTGGTGATGATAAAGTCTCAGTCAGAATTTTTTTTTGGAATTATGTTTTCTCTGAACACAATAACTCAGAAGTAGATAGGTGAATGAAACATGGTACATGGTTTTGACACAAAAATCGTAAACTTCTAACAAATTCTGAACAAAATCCAACTACGGTAAGTCTTTCTGTGTGTCCAACGGTGTGCGAACATGGTAGCTCAATAACGCCGAGAGATGAGATTTGGCATATGATCTTATCCCAAACAGTAGAATAATATCAAATTATGAATCAAACCCGCCTATAGGTTGACTGTCTATCAATCCGTCTATTCATGCGTATGCGTACGCTATAAATCTAAAACGCAGTATACTAGATAAATAAAATTTATGATTTCTTGATATAAAAATTGCAAATCCCAAACAGTAGAAGAATATCAAATCTTGAATCAAACCCGTTGACTGTCTATCAATCCGTCTATTCATGCATATGTGTACGCTAAAACTCTAAGCGAGGGTGGCGATTCTGCATTGTTAGTTTGCCACAAGTTCGCTTCAAGCTTGACGCGTCAAATTTTGCCATGACAAAGTAATATCAAGTCAAAATCAAACTTGCTACAAACTTACGTGCTATCTGGGCAGAGAGTTAAAGCAATTATAAAAATTACTGGAAAGAACCGAATTTTAGTATTTACATGATTTTTGAAACTTTAAAATGTTATAAAAATCTACCACAAATTGATTGTAGCATTGAAATTTTTTGAAGTGTTACGTGATTTAGCTTCCTTGTTTGCATAATACAATTTTTGGTGCACGTTTTACCTCAAATAAAACGCATTCACATTAAAATCGCTCAACAAAAATATCTTCATTGAAACGTCTTTCTCTTTTAAGGTCAAATCTTAAAGGTCGGTACATCATGAGGAAACGCCGTCTGTCTGCTCTGTCCAAATCCTTTTTAGCGTTTCAGAGCGGACTTTCTTTGATATGCATCGTGGAACAGGAGCAGCGAAGCCACGAATGCCACGTCAAACTCATGAATGTGAGATCGCCGGTTTTCCTTACGACCAAGAATGAATTTGTTTTTGTTGAAGTAGAGGAAACTGCTTTACTATTTTTGAAACTGAATTCAAGCCGTGGAAAGCAGAAATCGTAAGGAAATGCTTTTGATGAAGTCGTTCTATTTGCAATGAGATTAGAAGTTGTAATTGAGGAAAAACAGAACGGTGAATGAAATTCATTACCATTAAAATACACCAAACCTCTGTACGGCAAATATCAAGGTAAAGAGATTTTAACCAAAAACTAAAAGAATTCCCGGTGTTGCTCGATTTTTTTTTTCCTTATCAAAATCCTGGTGGGACACAGGAAACTCAGCAATGTTGCCAGGACTAGGTTGCCCATACGGAAGAGTTGCCATACGTCCCGTATTTCACCATTCAATCCCGTTTTCTCCCTAAACTCAACCAAGTTCCTGAAGGGGAAGAAATAGAACGTACTATTTCATATTTACAAATAAGAAAATCGATATTGGAAACGCTGAGATTCTATCGAACCATTCCGCATGGGGCTGTCCATAAATGATGTCACACTTTTTTTCAATATTTTTGACCCCCTTCCCCCTTTATCACAAAGTGTCACACTTTACCATACCCCCTCCCTCCCCCTTGTCACATGTCACACTATATTACATAAACATATACTTACAGTTCAGAAACAAAGCACTACGTTATAGATCATCTATCAAATTTTATTTTTAAACTTTAACTGTGTGTTTTAATGACATTTGTGAGCATAACAATAATAATGATTATATGTGTACTTATTTTGTATGAAATAAGATTAAGGTTTAAAACAAAAAACCTACTTAATATACAATAGTAATAAAATATTAATATAAAAGAGCAATTGAAAACAGTAGTATTTTGGAATTTGATATATTTTGCTTTAAATCTTTTCTTTACTTTATGAACACAAAATACTCTTAAACAGATTGAATTAAAAAAAAAAAACGCCTCAATAAGATCAGCCTGTTTGTGCCACTACCAGTTCTACCACTCACCCAGGTGGGGGGACGTATCTTTTGTTGGACATTTCTAGGGTGTGACAGGGGGAGGTTTTCTTCTAATGGTGAAGAATTTCTGCTGCTACCATATTCTCAGAACCTAACCTGAATGCCTTTTTCGAAAAGAAAGGAATATAAGTGAAAACAAAATCACATGAAAGTTGTTTTAGCCCCGATTAAAAAAATACCCTCAAATTCTGGTAATTGCAAAATAACATCAAAATTTAATCTGCTGATTTTAAATGTTTTTATTTTTACCAAAATGTGTGATGTCACACTTCTTGTTACCCCCTCCTCCCCTTGTCACAAACTGTCACAATTTCACGAACCCCATACCCCCTCCAAGCGTGACATTTGTGGACGGCCCCTATATCTAAAAGATTATCTAGAAAAATTATTTTATTTTAGTATTTATTTATACCAAAACTGCGAAGCAACTATGAAATTGGGTATGGCTGAAGTTTTTTGCAGACACAAAGTCTATTGATCCTCAATTACGTCTAAGAAAGCTGTGCGAATACGTGTTTGTCATCCTAGTCCACAATGCAATTGTGGAGAGAAAATTTACCTTATGTCAACTCAATGGTCGGACGAAAGAAACAGGTTGTCAGTGGAGACAATTAAAGCAATTTTGATCTGTCATTAAAATTTTAAAATGACTTGCGCCCAATTTTATAATTATGTGAAAGAAGAAAACGATATAATTAAGAAAGTATAATCAATCGTCGAATCTTTAAAATACGACTGGGCTAAAAAGGATTAACCTCACATCTTATTTGTTATCTACGTGCTCATTTTATTAGATTGCTTAAGCTTTATTGATTTTTTATCAGAGTAAAATAAACCATTACCTACCCACGTTTTCATGTTTTATTTATTTAGCACTTAAACGCCTCGTATCAATGCTTGACAATTATGGTAACCCTCCATACGGTCAACCCTGGCAATGGCCTAGAGCGGAGCCCTCAGGGGGCGCATAAATAGTAGAAATAATAGCCGAATATTTACGAATTTTGAAGTATTGTTTTGAAAAGTCCAAATAAAATGCTGGTATATATTTACGAATTTT
>BGPR01017239.1:7865-22424 GCA_013235015.1 Araneus ventricosus
GACTTGGTTCACTTTAACTCTGAACCCTCCAGTATGTATGCCAGTATGGGATTTGATGCGTTGAAACTAATTCATGGGAAGTATTAGTAATTGAAGTGAACCAAGTCCATATTTTTGCTCATTTTACACTAACGCCGCCATGGTGGTGTAGAAACCTTATGTTTTCTGTGTAATTATGATTGAAGTGCATAGTTTGTTTAATTTGTATCCAGTTTCCTGCAAGAACATTGAGACGTCCACTGTTATATTAAATGCAGCTAATCAACGTCGATATCTTTTCCCTCAGAAATGAATCTCATGGATTTAGTTCACTTTAACTCTGAACCCTGCATATGCCAGTGTGGGATTTGATGTGTTGAAACTAATTCATGGGAAATATTAGTAATTAAAGAGAACCAAGTCCATGTTTTTGCTCATTTGACACTAACACCGCCATGGTGGGGCAGAAACGTTATATTTTCTGTGTAATTATGATTCAAGCCCATAGTTTACTTTGTATCTAGTAGCCTGCAAGAACAATGAGACGACCACTGTTATATTAAATGCAGCTAATCAACGTCGATATCTTTTCCCTCAGAAATGAATCTCATGGATTTAGTTCACTTTAACTCTGAACCCTCCATATGCCAGTGTGGGATTTGATGCGTTGAAACTAATTCATGGGAAATATTAGTAATTAAAGTGAACCAAGTCCATATTTTTGCTCATTTTACACTAACACCTCCATGGTGGTGCAGAAACGTTATATTTTCTGTGTAATTATGACTCAAGTCCATAGTTTAATTTCCACCCAGTTGCCTGCAAGAAAAATGAGACGTCCACTGTTACATTGAATTCAGCTAATCAAATTCGATATATTTTTTTCCTCAGAAACGAATCTCATCGACTTGGATCACTTTATCTCTGAACCCTCAATATGCCAGTGTGAGATTTGATGCGTTGAAATTAGTACATGGCATTAATTAAGTGATTCATTGAATGTCTGAATCATAAACCGAAAACTTGCATCAGACGTAGAAATATTTTATATTTAATTCCATTTTCATTGAATTTGTAATGCTCTACGTAACCTAAATTAAGTAAAATTATTTCCATAATATTCCGAAACATTTCTAAAAACCTTAAACCTTTTCGAAATACTCAATGAACTGATAAATCACTGAGGCATTTATTTGAATTCCAACAGTTTCTGGCTTTTATCTTAGACTTGATCAAGTTAATAGATAGAAAACTCATCATGCAATATTTCCTCTTCTAATTTCAGTAGTAATATCACACTATGCAACAAATCGGAAAGTCACGTATTTAACATATTTATTTGGATTGCTCTTGTTCCTTGTTCTTTTGCATAAAATTTAAGAATGTCTTCTTAACTCAAGAACTATTAAGGGCTTCAACTAGACGCGTTCAATTGTTTCACAGCGAATGCAAGTGTTGGACATCCTGACTTCCCCTCAACAATTTTGTGCTGGCTATTTGCAGGGTGCAGCGAAAAGTAAACTTCTGTCTAAACCAGTGGCGAATGCAGGGGGGTGGCTATCAGGCTGTAGTCCCCCCCCCCAAAGCTAGACCAGAATTCTTTATTTTATTTAAAATCACTACACCTGTTTTTTCTTAATATCTCTTTAAAAAAAGTGAAAACATTTCTTCCTGGTTTTTGACAGGCTCGAAAGTTTTCCCACTTTTGTAGCCATTTCACTTGGATTTGCAGCGTTGACACAGTCAAAAACATGTTTTTGCTAGTTATTTCACTGTGTTTTTGTTAAATTAGCGAAAGTATTGTAGTGTTCTTTATGATTCTTATTGTCAGGTGAGCAAAATCTGTAAAGTTAAAGTGTTTTGGTTTACATAAGCCATAAGATTTGACATTCGTCACGACGATACAATACTTTTGATACCTCAGCCCCCTCCCAGATCCAAATCCTGGATTCGCCACTAGTCTAAACGGTCTCATACTTTAGAAATGGTTTAGCTTAGTTATGCAGGGGGTTTCAAAAATATCTGGCAAAAATGAAAGGGTAGATCAGGCATATGATAAGCATCCAAAATCATCTAGGAACATGTGTGCGCAAACGCCGTCCAGAGGCAGCAGTAGGCATTTATTTTCAAATATCTCCTCGAACTTCGACCATATAAAGAATAGTTTTTAACTCACAATTTACATTGAAGATTCGGTCTCGAGGGCATTTTGGGGGCAGACCAGAAATTGATGATGTTTAAAAGGGATTTTACCTCATCCCATTTCATAGAAATCTGATAATGGTTCGCTATTTTCATCAGTTATTTTGTGTGTTATGAGCAATATTTACATGCATGTTTGTAAAAATAGCTGGAATATTCGGGAAGGTATAAAGGTTTCTTTAAAAAACTCCCAATTTTTCGCACGTTTTTTGCTTATAACTTGCAGATTTTTCAACCAAATTGTATGAAACTTGCAAAATATGTGACAATATGCTAGAGTAGAATTATCTAAAAATATGAAGTAAATACTCTGAATATTAGAGAAGGTATGAGCATTTGTAATAATTGATTTTTAACTGCGCATGCGCTGAAGGTAGCATAATTTTTCTTTCACAGTTTCAGAGTGAGATATAAAAGGCAACTCCTATAAAAATTCCGGTTCAATACCTTTAAGGCTACACAGTACCCTTTTTCAAAACTTTTTTTTGGAGACAGTAATAATAAAATAAATAATTGACTTTATTTTTGGATTACATTAATAAATAGATTCCGATTTAAAAACGTCATTTTAGCAAGAGCTATTATTTTAAAATTAAAAAAAATTGAAATTTTTTAAGTTTTTTTAAACTCTTATAAAATTCTCAATTTTCAATATTTTTTAGTTATTTCAAGTGAATTAAATTTCTTGTATTTTTGGGAACAAAAGTTAGCATGGGATTGATGATCTGACTTTTTTTAAATTTTTGATAGTTATTTTTTGTGAAAAATCCTGAAAAAACATGAAAATTCTAAAAATATCAACTTTGAACATTTTTAAAAAAATAACTAGAACTCTCAGGCCTAAATCCATGCTAATTCTTATAGAACATATATATATAAGTATCTACAAAAAATTTCAAGACTCTATCTTGAACAGGAAAAAAGCCTTAGGGAATAGAAAACACTTGCATCGCCAAAAATAAAAATCCGAGAAAAATGCATTTAAAGTTTGTAAAGGCATGAAACCAAAACTAATAATGCTCTTAAAGCTCTAATTTTTTATTATGTTATTTCCCAACTTATAAAATGCACTAAAACACTATTTTAACGCAATATGATTGAATATTTTTTTTCTTATTTGAAATATTGTGTAATTAGTCTGCCAGCTTTTCAAAACATTTTGTCTCTTAACGAGTCGATAACTTTTCGATAGTGGCATTTTCTCACCAGAAACATGAATGAAAAACAATAATATTGTACTGCAAAGCTTCTAAATAAAATAAACTCTGCGTAAAAATTAATATTGTTCTTGAAAATGTCGTTTTTATGAATATCAGTTAGGTAGTAATGAGAACTCAATAAGAACGCAGAATATGAACAAACAGAATACATTACAAACACATTGGGTAGTGAACAATGAAGTTATGATAACTATTTCACCCAAGGAATTGATTTATTTACAAAATAATTTTAATTAATTTATTTTAAGAATGAGAAAATGCTTCAAAATGAAAACGAAACTAACCACTCTGTCAAATTTTGAGACTGTCAACACTCAGAAAACTTTAAAATCTTTAAAACTCTTTGGATATCTGATCCAAAATTTGGAGTCAAGTTTCCCAATCGTATGGGCCATCGAAAAATGCAAAAAAAAAATTTTCGATATTTTTGTCATTTTTAGGGTACTGTGTAGCCTATATTCAAAAAGATATAGGCATTTTGGCCAGCACTGTTTTATTTTAAATGCCATCTGCTGCCTCTAGATGGCGTTTGCGCACCCATGTTCCTAGCTGATTTTGTATGCTTATCGTATGCCTGACCTACTCTTTCATTTTTGCCAGATATTTTTGAAGCACCCTGTATTTATGCCCTGTTTTGAAGCAACACGAGGGTTATTTTTGGACGGATCTCCTAATTTTGAACTGCGATCACATGAGGGGGGCATTCCCTCTCCAAACTTCCGCATCACAAAAGTCAAGGTCGAAGTTTTCGACGATCGCAATAACTTTTCTTTGTATATTTCGTATGTAAAAGAACAAAATTTCAAAAATACCATATAGATCTAGCGAGATAACTGATTCATTGCATTATTTAAAGTTTTTTAATAGTTTCTTTCTAAGAAGTATGTTTAAACGTACGTAGTGTTTTTATTAAAAACCATGGTAAAATAATATAAAATAAAATACTTTTATATTACATAAAAGATATATCTTTAAGGTATCCGACTAGGTTTAAAAAGCGATTTTCGAAGAAAAATTCAAAAACTTTTTTATGATCTAAAAATAAAGCCACAACTTTTAAGATTTCGAAACATTTTATTCTTATTTCTTGATATTGTTATAAACATGGAAAGTCGCTTTCCAGCAATGTTACTCTTATGGTTGGGAAGAGAGTTTTACAGGGGTAAGTATGAGATGACGGGCAGCAGCCACGTGCGGACCCCTGACCTTGGCGACGAAATATGGGATGTCAAAGGTGCTGGAATCTTCTCGATATCTCTATTAGGAGAGGAGATACGCTTGAATGTACTAGATGATTCCATGTGACGCCTCGGCCTGACGGGGAGACTATATAAGGAGAGCGCTTGGATGATGGAGGAAATGTTGATCGACTGGGATCGCCTTGTAGCGCGAACGCCTTTGGAGTTCTATCCTCTGTAAGAGCTAGTAAACTGTTAGACGCCGCGCGGTAGTACTGTTGATCCATTGGGAACGACTTTAGAATTTCGTCTGAAGTACGAGCTAGGAAGCTGGTGAGCTGAGCGCTATTGAAAGCGCTGTTATTGTCGTTATTAGTTATTTGCTGTTTATTTATTAGTTATTTCGTTATTAGTTATTTGCTGTTATTAGTTTACTATTTGTGTTGCTAAATATCGAAATGCTGAACTGTTATTATCTACGAATTGTCGTCTGTTTACATTGCTAATCTGTGCAAGAACTATTGTTTCCTGTATCTGAGCTACGTGTTTTCCTGCATATTTGTGAATAAACCTTCATTCTCCATTATTCTGCGAGTTGGGCTGTTCACACCATACACACACAGAAAGACTTTTTTAACAATATTTACTTAAATCCGTTTTCTGAAAAATTAAAATTTCACTAAAATAGGTCCACGAAAAACGTGATATCTCCAAAACAATTCCTTAATATTCATTCATCAAGTATTGATATCATGTGTCAAAAACCTTTGAGGGTGTAATATTCCACATATTTTATGATAGCTTTATTTAGTCATGTTTTTCAGTCACTTTCAGTTTGACACATGGGATAATCTTGGCAAAAAATCAATGACCCCAACTTTAAATGTTCATAAAATATTTATTTGTTAAAAAAATTTTATCTTGCCGTCTATTACATTCTTGATAGTTTGAGAAGTACACACGCGAAATTAAAATTAAATATGTTCCATATTGTTTCAGTTATGCTGTTTTTCATTGAAATTTTTATTAAATTCCTGAAAAAAAAACCCAAATATTTTCGAAACCTACTGATGATATATAAATTTTTATTTCTAATTGTGACTATTTAAGCCTATTTTTGTTATTTAACTCAGTAAATCTTTTTTGTGCATGCTTTTAAAATTTTTTTTCTCTGAACCTAGTCGGGTACCTTAATAAATAATATAAATATAAAACAAAAGTGAAAAAGGAAGAGTATAGATAAGAAACAAAAGATTTAAACAATAACGATAACAATACACCTTTTTGCGTGCTCAACGAAACAGCATCAAGTGATTGCATCAAAAGAAAATTACAACTGTAGCGGTTACAATTCACTGCCTTCTCCTTTTTATGGTAGGTGGCGCTACAAGAGCCATCCGGGTTTTTCCCATGATGCCTCTCTCTCTTCTTGACTGTGCACTTGCCTTGTGATGTTGTTCTCTGTCTTGTCTTGTGTCTTGTACCTTTTAATGTACTGTGCCGTGGAACGTAGCCATCTAATAAAAATGGTTCCTGAAATTGAATTAATTCTTAAACAGAGGCATTCCATATAAACATGAGTCTCGTCCCTCTACAGTGGCGACCAACGTAAATTTTCCCATAAACATGAGTCTCGTCCCTCTACACAACGCTTAATATTAAAAAAACATAAAATATAATTTAGAATGTAAAAGAAAAATATTCAAAGTGGAAGGAATGAATGAGAACTTGAATGACGAACTTTCTCGAAGACCACTCGCCATTGAAGTTCTAAAAATGGACAAAATTTTCTGTCAAGGGTAAGATTATAAATCAAAAATGTACCCTTTGTGGCCTGAATTTTGTCGGACCTGAATACACGAACATTTTGAAAAAAAGTCAAGAGGCAAAAAATCCTTAATAAAAATCGAAAAGATACTAGAGTGTGTAAAATAAATTTACCCTCTCTGCCTAAATTATGATGAAGACAAGAGTGACATCGGGTACCTTAAGTTACATTGTGGAGAAATGAAAACCAACAGTAAATGAACAATCACTTGAGGATTGCCTGTATTTTGGATTTTCTTTATTTAATATCAGTCTAATAATATCCATTTTTTTGTTAATCAATTTATTTGCTTTTGACTATAATATGAGTTTCTCAGTTCAGCATTATTTATTATCCTAGAAATTTTTACGGTTCTGCCATTAAGTTCCTGAATATACGAAGTTCAAAAAGGAGAAATACTTTCATGGGTTCTTTTCAGTAGCCTTTTTGAATGAAGCTAATAAATGGGCTTTTTTCGAATCTCCATTAAAACGGGAAGGTTTTATGGCTTTTTCTATGATGTTCTTGTGCAAAAAAAGTAACTATAATTTATTTGAAACAAGAATTAGTTACCATAGCCTGATTTCGTTTAAAAGAACTGTTCATTTTTCGTCTTCGGTTTCAATTAATTGATTTTTTTCTCTGGTAATTCGCGAATGTTTCACAGGTATGGAAAATTGTTCAAAAGCTTTTTTCATTTTAAATTGCCTCTTTATAGCACCGCCTCTCTTTTTCTAAGCAAATCTTGCATCATTAGTTGAATTCAAAAGTTGTTGTAGATAAATTAGTTTTCTTTATCATTTAATTTAAAAACTGTTGCGAATAAATTGGTTTTCTCTTATCTTTTGTTTCCTATGTTAAATGCTTAGTTTGAAAGAAAAGCTTGTAAGTGCTTAATTGGTTTCCTGACTAATTGGGTAAAGTAGAGATCAATTATCAAGGCTATCTAATTCGATCTCGGTTTTACATAAAATTTTACATGCATTTTTTTTAGCTTTTAAATGTTAGCATTATAAGTTTGCAGATAGAGTTTGGTTATCTGACATTGGTTCTGAATTAATTAAAAATCATAAATCGAAAAATGTACTTTACATTTTTCATTATCTTTGTTGTTGTTGTTTCTTATTCCACTCTTTCTAGTCCTCAGCTAGACCAAGTCCAAGAGTCCGCTCGCCCACAGAAAACTATAGGCGAACGATTCATGGTAAAGGAGAAGAGAGCAGCTTCTGCTGGCACTAGACCTTGGACGCCCGAGGGAAGAAGTCCGACTTTGTCCATTGCCTTTATGCTGTAGCTGGGTATAATGGAATTTCTTTCACGACTTGGGTGACCCTGCCAGGAGAAAAAACTCCAGGCATACATCGCCCATTCCACCTAGGGCCACCATCCCGCCACGATGAGGCAGCATAATAGGACTTGGGGTCACTATCTTTAAATAGGTATTTGTTTCGCTATTTACTCGTATAGAGCAGGGGTTCCCAACCTTTTCCCCCTCGCGTACCCCTTGATTAGTATTTTAATTTCTCGTACCCTACTGTTATATCCCCTCTTCAACCATTCGACTATACAAAGAAGCTTTTATCGATAATTTTAAGGGCTTAGGCAAGCTTAAGAGTCAAATGACTCGAATTAACCCATTGCAGTCAAGAGGTGACACTCAGTCACCATTCTAGACGGTGCATCATTTTGACGTTTCTTGATTTCGATGGCTTAAAAAATTACTTTCAAAGTTGTAAAATAATTTTTCAGGAAAAATGAACTTACACAAACATATTTTTTAATTTCCAAAGCAATAATATGAGCTCTTGTAAATCAGCGATTAATTATGCATCTAATTATTTTTCAAGTGCCCCTCGAGTGCAAAGCGTTAATAAAATTTGAAGGTCTTATTTTCGATTTTACATTTTATTCCAGTTTTACAACACTTATGTAACAACTGTTTATATGTCCTTAATAATAACTAATATGTCCTTAATAATAACTAATATGTCCTTAATAATAACTAATATGTCCTTAATAATAACTAATATGTCCTTATAAATGGACTAATATGTCCTTATGCTAATATCTTATGATTTCTTGTGTCCGCCATTACCGACTTTGAGTTCGTGCATCCCCAACTGTACCAGAGGTTGGGAAACTCTGGTATAGAGAGTTAGAATCAGGTGAGCCCGCGACACCACGGTGGTAATGCAGTTAGTGTAGTTGGTGACATGCAGTCGATTAGACCCCTGTGGTAGAGAATGCCTTCAATTACCTTTTCATTTTTAATATTTTAACCATCAGTTTCATTTTTTGCATGAAGATTAAAAGGAAACCAGTTATTGTGTCAATGGATAGCGAAGTGAAATCTGTGAAAATAACTAGTGAGGATGAGATAAATGCTATTGAAGCATCCTTTAAATATATTCAACAAGAGGGACATCAAATAGGGACGTGATACCTTTCATGAGATGATATATCAACTAGAAAAGATCGATCTACGGTCTATCAGAAACTAACTTAGTTTAACCACAAAGAACCTTAAATGTTTCGTTTCTGTGAATTTCGATTTCTTTTAAAAATATAAAGTTGTATTTTTTGAATTATCTTACATACTGTAATGTGTTTTACGTTACTAGTAAGTTTTTACTTATTTATTTTTTACTTTTGATTTATCTTTATTTTAATTTGATGCTACAGAAATGATAACTTGCACTTTGACACTTGTTTTGAGCTTATTCAAAACGTTTGCATTTTTGTTGTTACGTTCTTTTGCATTCTATGTAGTTCAGTATTGATGAAATCTTTTGTTTGTGTCTATAATGTTGATTTCTTAAACCCCAATTCTCTGCCTTCCTAATCAGCGCTTTGCACCATCTGGGTAGGTTGTGTCTGCGTGGGAAAATAAATAAATAAATAAATATTTCGCCTTTATAGATTTATTTTAAGTGCTATTTTATTCTCTTTATTAAGATAAATGCAGATGATTCATTTATTAGTTATATACCTTGGTGTTTTTCTATCTTGAAAAGCAAATTTTAAAGAAAGATTTTGATTTCAAACAATAATTTGGTGTGTATTTCAAAAAAATATTCCCTCTTTTTCTATCCTTAATATCCGACGTCTTTACTTATTCACCATCGGCAATTCCCTTTTTAGTGGGATAACTCAGACTCTATTGTACGTGAACATTAGGAAAAAAATGGCTACTTTTTATTGTAAAGTTGTCTGGATTAATTTAGTCTATCATAGTGCCCATGGGCCAGGACCAATCAAGCGCTTTCAATGTTGGCCTTAAAAGCATCCTCCACCAACTAAACGCGACACCTTTGTAGTCGTATTCCACCGTGCTATTTCACTCAGAAACGTTAATATATATATATAATAAATATTTCAATTAATCAAAACATGTGTTATATTTTCATTACATACAAATATTAATCTAAAAATTAAAATTAAGATCAAATTACCATATCAATAGTCATACAAATGAAATACAAAAGATAGTTTGATTAAAGACTATTACATTATGAAAAGAGACAACCTAGAATTGGAATTCCAACAATCAAATGTCTATCAGCCATGGGAACAGATAGGTCGCATTAAATCTAGATTTTGTGGCACCAACACTCTACGAAAGCCAATTGTTGGAAAAACGAAAAAATAGGGGAATAAATCCCCCAAATCTTTCAAGAATAGAAACGAGAAATTATATAACTTATAACATACCAATTCAATAGTTATAAATATTGTTATGACTTGAGCATTATCCTAAAGACAGTTCCGCATTTAAAGTGAAAATATTATTTCCAAATTAAGCTTTTAATACAATAATAAAACACTATAACAATAATAACTATAAATTAAATTTAACCTTTAATAATAATAGATATATTTTTGGAAATGTACATAAAAATAGATAAATGAATATATGATGCAATCTTATTCTTAATCTAGTGGCGCTATCTACCTATGAAGTCATTTACTAAAATCTTTGTAAATATATATATACATTGTTGTTTTGGTTTTTCTTTTATGACGTGGTTTTGATGTTTTCTTTTGTTTGCTAATATCTACCTATCTATCTATCTATATATATATATTTCTTAAGATGAATATGGCCCAGCATCGTCCCCTCAATATACAACAATTACAAGATTATCTTCGACAGGAATGGGAAAAAATTTCTACAGACACATTGAGCCTTTTAGTGTCGTCCATGTCTAAACATCTTTCTGCGGTCATCCGCTGTAAAGGTGACGTCACCTCTTGGTAATCGAACCGAACGAACATTTTTGACTTTAGTTGTGCAAGGAAATACACTTGCATCGTTTATCAGAACTGTATGTTTTGTTGCAAACTAACACAAATGCTGTTACAATGCTGTATTCAACGTATCAAATGTTAATAAAATGTTTCTTTTGCATATACGTTTCATTGTGTTTTTCAATTTCCTCATTTCAAGCTATTTCTTACGTGAATGAACTTCATTGACGTTAACGTTGTATAATGTTTCGGTCTCAATCCGACAAATATAGAGAAACCTATTTTCATGCTAGGAAACTTGTCTTTGAAATGTTTGTAAGCTTCTTTAAAGTATGAGCTAATAAGTATTGTGCCAAAGTACAAATTTGTATGATTTAATAATTTTTGGCTCATTACTGTATTTTTTCTTTAGGTTAGCATTCATATTTATTTTCACGGAAGTGTAAATATTAGCTTTCTTGTATTATTCAGCTCAATAATGGGAATTAATGGAAAACAAGGTTCTGTTTTAATTTTTTTTAACAATTAACCCATAATCATCCCAAATTTATATTTTGCCAGGTGATTTACAACAACAAAAAATATTCATGGAATTAATTTTAAAATATGCACTTTTTGAAAATTTTTAAATTTAAACTTAAATTTTTATAATTTTTTATATTAATCTATAGTATGTGATATATCACTGGGAAGAGCATGAAAAATGCTGTAAAATGATACCTATACCAACTCTCTAGCTCAATTATGAGAGCTCCTATAATAATTCAAAAATTTTGCGTTTGCCGTTTTTGGGAAAATTTTTGAAAAATTTACATTGATGTAATTCAGAAAGGAATCGACATATTTCTATGAAATTTGGTATTTTTCCAAGTTTCTTTTGGTATATTTCTATTTCAAAAATTGTGTTGATTTGAGGTGGAATGACCCCAATTGTAAGAGAAAGTTTTAAGCTAACTTTTATTAGAAATTTAAAATAAATAAATATGAAATTCTTTACATTTTACTGAATAAATGAAAGATATCGGAAACTGGGAAATTGCAATTTAAATCCATTTTTTTTAGCTTTTTTTTCTTATTTTGAAATGTATAATATTCATTTTCCTGTGAACTAATCAATTTTCTGACTGTAACTTAGCTTCAGAAATAAGGTTCATTTATATTCCTAGACTGCTTAAAGGTCATTCAGTTGTGTTCGTCAGCAAACGAAATTTTAAAAAAGAGCATAAATTTTATGTGTTTTTTTAAATAACTCTTTTGATTGAAGCTAATAAAAGGTCTTTTTCCGGAATTCCATCGAAATGGGGAGGTTTTACAGCTTTTCCTGCGACGTGTTTTAAAAAAAGAAAAAGAGGCTTTATTTTAATTGAAACAAGAATTAGTTTCTATAGCGTGATTGGTTAAGAAAACTGCTTATTTTTTATTTTTTGTTTCAATTAATCGATCCACTTTTCTCCCTGGTCATTCTTTTAACGCTTCACAGGTGTAGAAAATTGCTCAAAGACTATTCGTTCTTTTAAAATTCTCTCTTTATAATATAACCCATTCTTTTTCTAATCAAATCTTGAAATCATTAGCTGAATTCAAAAGTTGCTGCAGTTAAATTAGTTTCTCTTATAATAAAATTCAAAAACTTTCACCGCACAAATTAGTTTTTCATTTTCTTCTGTTTTTATACTAAAGAGAAAAAGTTTTGAATGAAAAGTTATTGCAAGCCTGTAACTAGTTATTCGACTAATTATTTTAAGGTGACCGCCTACGTTGAAAACACTGATTTTTGACCACTTTGGCGAAAATTATTTTTTGATTTTCTTGTATTCCAGACTATTGTCTTTCCAAATCCGTTTGCATTTTGATCCTAAGTGAATTAGAAAAAAGTTATAACGATTTTATAAAATACTTTGTCTGAAGCAAAACCAATCGGAAATAAATCTTTAAGTGCAGTTTTCTCAGAACTTTGTTTTTCATAAAATTTCACCACTGTTAACATGATATCTCGAAATCTAATAAAGATATTCACATGATATTTTCAGCACGTGTTTGAAATAGCATAAGCAATGAAATGAACTAAAATATTTGTTGTCCGTGAAATACTTTTAATTTACAGGGGTTTTTAGAAAAATTAAGTTGCGAATTAATGGAAAAATGCATATTTACACATATTTTTACCCATAATTTACTTACATTTCAATTTTTTTCTTAGATTTTAGTTCATTTCATAGATTATTGTAATATAAAACTTGTGTGCAATGAAAATTAGAATTGCTGAATTACAATTTGGTGTAGAATGTGAACCGTGTCGGTTAAATTTCATTAAAATTTACTAGAAATTACTAAAATTACTAGAAAATATTATATTTATAAGAATTTTTTGGTGTTTTTGGTATTTATAATTGATAATGCATATAAAAACACAAAAAAAATTAAAATATACAATTTTTCAAAAATTTCGTTCAGAACGTAGGCGGTCATAAGTAGCATTTAAAAGTTTTCAAATTTGATGTAATCTTAAAAATAACTTGTACACGTTGTTGATACTTCCTCGTATACGAAGCATACAAGGAGAAAATTCTTCAATCTTCAAAACATTCGACAACGAGATTTTCTTGAATTTTAAAGCTTTAGACATATATGAGTCCGAAAATATCGTTTTTGGAATTATGTAAGTCTGTCTGTCAACACGATAACTCTAAAGCTCAACAGTTTCGATCGATGAAATTTGTAATGTGTTCCTTACAATAAAATTTTGGATTTTGTTTAATTTTTGTGGAAATCCGACTACGAAAAGTCTATCTGTCACTCCCTCTATATGCAACTACCTGAACATGAAAATTCAAAAATACATCGAGCTATATGTATGAAATTTGACTTATTTAATTACTAGAGATGTACATCAGTATAAAAGTTTGTACCAAATCCATGACAGGATTGGCTATCTGCTTATTCCTGCGAAGAGGAAAGAGAACTCAAAAACTCAACAGGCTCGATCGATGAAATTTTCAATGTGTTCCATACAATAAAATTTTAGATTTTGTAAAATTTTTGAGGAAATTCGACAACGAAAAGTCTATATGTTTCTCTCTATATATGCACCTACCTCAACATGAAAACTCAAAAACACATCGAGCTAAATGTACGAAATTTGGCTTATTTAATTACCAGAATTGTACATCAGTACAAAAGTTTGTACCAAATCCATGACAGGGTTGGCTATCTGCTTATTCCTGCGAAGAGGAAAGGGATAACACAAAAACATCAACAATCTAGATTGATACATTTTAGTGCACGATTTCTCATCGAAAGTTGCCGATTTTTATTAAATTTTGGATTTAATCGGTGTCATGTCAAGAGTCAAGGTATCGTAGATTCGTGTCAAATTTTGGTGGAAATTCGTCCATACCCTACTTGCGTATTCGACTTTCTTCATTTCATTACGAAGCTGAACATAAAATAGGCCATATCATGTGTGAACGCTTCTGGTGGTTTAAAAAGTTGAATGTGCCTTACTTGGAATGGAATTACATAATATGCACTTTGAATGTTATTTACAGTAAAACCCCGCTTAACCGAACTCGAGTTAACCGCAGTGACGTAGCTAGGGTGAGTGGCGCCCGGGTCATAATATGATTTTTTCGCCCCCTTCCCCGCCGTCATCATCAGCGACTTAGCTTGTATCAAAGAATCGCAGGACATGGTACTTTTTCTACCTTTTTATCGAATTTGACTTTAAAAAGTGACATAAACGCGTTAGCATTTTCTCACCATGGCGCTGCGAGAGTAAGTGGCGCTCGGGTTATAATATGGTTTTTTCACCCCCCGCCGTCTTCATCAGTGGCTTAGCTTGAATAAACGAATCCCAGGCCATGGTATTTTTTCTTGCTCTTTATCGAATTTGACTTTAAAAAGTGACATAAACGCGTTAGCATTT
>BGPR01017240.1:0-32967 GCA_013235015.1 Araneus ventricosus
TTAGTTCTTACAGTGTTTAGTAATTTTTCCACATAATATGGTATAGTATTGTAATGAATAGTCTTGTGGATGTACGTGAATGCAGTCCAATAAGCAGGATTAAAAAAAATAAAGCTCTTTATTTTTCAAATATTCTAAGAAAAGAAATGTAGCACAAGTATTAAAACAGCACTTGTAAAAATTCACAGCAGAGCTTACCAATAAATCTCAGTGCAGTGCTCAAAGGTTTCTTGTTCGCTTACCAGCTTGCTTGCTGATCAAAATCCAACTAACTTCTCTTGGCTTGAGAGCTTGCTTTTATAGTTTTTAACAGGAAGGGTCGTCATTACGTAAGAAGTGACGTAATCTCCAGAAAGTTCATGAAGCCAGTAGAAATAGGTTGGCAGTTCAAGTTCTGTCTAGAAAATTCCTTTTGTCACCAAGATTAGTATCTCAGGGAAACAACTTTATAGCTTTGTAACACTGCTCCCCTCTTCAAAGACTGCACGACCCGGCAGTCTCATTACATAGAACTGTGATCAGTGGCCTGATATGGAGCTAGTCGATTAATATGGATGACTTTTGGCTTGGTGCTGGGCAACCTCAGTTTCTTGACAAAAGTATACAGTCCTTCCCAGTTCTGTTGTAACTTGGGACTCTCCGTCGCTTTGGGTTATACATCCAGACAAGATCATTCTCCTTAAAATGATGGTATGTTGCTCTGGGGTTGTATCAAGTCTTCATTCGTTCCCTGTACAGTTTAACTTGCTCTCCAGGAGATGCCTGTACACTTTCCAAACATGTCTTGAATTAGTCAGCAAGCAAGGCGTATCCCTCGTTTTTCCAAAGAGAACGTCACACGGGAATCTTAGTGTTCGATCAGAAAACATCTCTGCTGGAGTTCGTCCAGTTACTGACTTTTCTTGTTCTGTTTTCGGTCCTTTTCGGGCTCCTCAAGCTTGGCATTCCCTGCACCATTTCTCAATGTTGGCTCGAAGCCGGTCCCAGTAAAATCACTCCCGAGTTTTATGCAAAGTTTTCATGACTCCAAAATGTCTTAAACATGTGTTGTCATGAGCCTCTTGTAGAACTTCTTAAATTCTGCTCTTCAGGAGAATTAATTGTCGTTAATAAAGCCTCCATCATTCATTGTTTTACATTCCTCATTTTCATTACCAGATTTTGCCATGTAATCTGATTTCTCGTATACCATGGCATGACTTGAAATTTCAAAGCCACCCAGAACTTGCTTGAAATGTATTTTCCCCATTCAGTTTATCACTGGAACACAGTGCCTTCTCACTCAATAGAGGTCCAGAAATCGGCTGCCCAGTTGAGCGTTTTTGTAAAAACCACATGTAGAAAACTTTATCAACTTTATCGTCAACAGATCTTTTCATAGATTTTCGTTCTAAGCTTCCTTGCTCACTTTCAAGTGCTGTTACAAAATTTATAATGGAATCTCAATTCTTTTAAATTTCTGATATCGTAGACTTTCCTACACCATACTCCAATGCTAATTTTCCTCCTGCTTCGCCATTTTGAAGCCTCTTCAAAATCTTTGTTTTTTCCCCTCCTTTTTTGCTTCCCAGACATCTTATTTTCACCTCAGTTCTAAATGAAATGAATCAGACTGTAACAGATCGCGAGTGCAATAATAAACTTTCAAAGAAACCTGTGACTCAATGGAAAGTTCTACTGCGAAGGGGACAAAGGAAGAGTCCATGGTGAAGGGGGAAGGTAAGATAAATAGGAATTATGTTGTCTTAACCTTGATTTCACCCCCTTTTTCGAAGTGCTTGCTCTCTTTTGTTACTGCTGCCAATGATACACTGATCGGGGAGGGAGAAGTCTTTGATGTCGCATGCTAAATCTTTAAAAAGAAGTTGAGAGAGAAAGGGTGTTCAGATAATTGCAGTTCGGATGATTGGCACTCTGCTGTAATATGACGCATGCATTTTTAAAACTGTGTGATAAAAAAAATAGATATACCTGTCCGAGAATGAATGAAAGTGCAATAATTTTATTGGGTTGGAATCTTTGTAAAACATATTTTGTAGTGTTTAATCAGATTCTGAAATATGAAATTAAACAATTTATCTATTAGTCATATTTAATGAAAATTAATTAATACTATTGTGCGACATATTTATTTAATTGCATATATATAATTTTTGTTATTCTTTTTCCTACTTTTCTCCATTTCTCAACAATGATTATTCTTTTTTGCAGATAATTGACACAGCTACCTGTACTCAGCTAGATGAATTTCCCAATCAAGGTCTAGGAAACGGTTACAACAATAATAGAGCCACCTTTGATTATTCAGATGAACTTATTCTTTCAGAAGGACTCATATTTGATGTGAGATCAAAGAGCATAATTCACAAGCTTGACAAATTTAACTCGACTTTCAATGGAGTTTTTCATCCCAATGGCCGTGAAATAGTTTGCAATACTGAAATTGTATCCTTTTCATGATATATTTCTTTTGAAGATGAGACAATGTGTGTAATATATAGTAAATTCATGCTATTTTGAGCTTGTATGAATAGTTAGAAATGTGAGTAAATGAAAATATGTTTGAAATGATTATCGATTATGTTGTTATGATTATCGATTTTTGATTGATTGATTTACTTGGAGAGCATGAATCCAAAGTATGTAATTATTTGAATCTATTTCCTAATTTTCTTTTATTGACATTTTTTTACTACAATGTATTTGTATGCGAGAAATTTTTCTTTAAACATAAAATAATCATTTAATGTTCTGCTGTGCGTATGTGTTTTTTCATTCAAGAAAAGGGACTTTCATGAAGAAAAAAAATTCATCTTATTTTCTTTTGAAGCTGTGACTGTTTTTTCCTAAAGGAAATATTAAAAAATACTTTAATTTTCAGTCCAAAGTTTTAAGAGCATTAGCAGTCAGTTTTGAGTTGAAATGTTTTATAGATTTTGAACAGCTTTGACCCAACTTAACCGAGTGGACATTTTTGTTTATTTTGTAAGAGTGATTGTGTTTCTTCTTACATTGTGATTGCCTGTTTATTTATATTGTGATAGCATTATTATCTTATATTTTCTGGAACTGCGACAGTCTAGTGGTAAAATATTGGATTCATAACGGGATAGTTACATGATTAAAGCTCATTCACCACCAATGCAGTTCCGATGTATTTAAAATTTATAAAAATTTTGAATAACCTTGCATTGGTGCATTGCAAAAATTTAGATGATGAGCTGGTAACTTCCTCTGTTATTCAGAATTAATCACTGTTTCTAATACTCCTAATCATTTCTGAACAGTTTGTTAAATCTAGCGTTTGAAATAATATTTTTATTTTCATTCTTGTACAGGGTTAGCATAAATGGATGACTGGATTTTAAAACTTAATATTTTCAAAACTATTACGCATAATATAATTAGTTATGCATGAAAATGAGGAAAAAGAATCAATTTTTTTTTTTTGTGTGTTTTGTGTTTTTTTTTTTTTTTCATTTACAAATGTTCGTTGTGTGACCCTTTCGTAGTATGACAGACATCTAATTTGTAATCAAGTTTGTTCCACCCATTTGGAGTTTTATACTGTCAATGGTTCTTAATACAGCACTGATTGATTCGTTATTTAAGTATTGAGTGTTTCTGGTAAGGGTAAAAACTAATAGTTGGAATGTTTTTCTTTATTTTCACTGATAATTTTATGTTTAATACCTTTGAAAATATAAATTTTAAAAAACCGGTCATTCATTTATGCTATCCCTGTAAACTCTTCATATAATATCATAATTAATGCATGGGTTTCCTAATTGTCTTTTCAGTCAATCTCTTCTTTAAAAATAATTTTTGTTTCATTGCATGTAGTTTCAACATATTTCTTTTCATAATTTTGTGTTACAAAGCTATTTAGACAGTTATATTGACTTTAGACAGTTATGACAGTTATATTAGTGAAACAGGGACTTCATGTTCCATATTATTCAAATTCCAATAGATTCTTTACAAAGATCTTATTATTATTAAAGTTATTTTAATTCATTTTCCTTTACATTATAATTTTGAACCAATAAGTTTTATAAAATTATCTCTATAAAAAGCTCTTTGCTTTCACATTAATTTAATACTTATTATTTTCATGTCTCTTTTTTATATTTTGCAATATTAATTATCCTTTTGTACTCATCAGTTTATATATGTCTTTTATAGTATTTGAGCATTGAGGATCTAAGATTCTATATTATTATGAATTTGTAACCTTTATTTTAGTAAATTTGAATAAAATATGCTTTTTGATTGCATACTTAAAGATTTAGACAATAAGCCAACTCTTTAGAAATTTAAACTTAAATGAGCAAAAAAATTAATAATTTTATGTATCTGTGTTAATTAATGTGAGTTGAAGTTTAAAAAAATAAGGCTTAACCTTCTGATTCCTAAGGCCATTGAAATAAAGGGACCTCAAAATAATGGAACGTCTGAGCTTCTCTATCAAAGATAAGGGAAATTCACTTTCGCCCCTGAAAAACCTTAAAGACATCTGGCATTGTCTGAATTGTAAGAAAACTCCTCTCTTCCCCAAACACATCTGGGCGGTCCACTCTAACAAAGAAAGCACTTGCCGTATGAAATCAATTATGCTTAATGAAAGAGGGGGGAAATTTCAGAGTGAAATTCAGATGTTTCGGACGGCTAGCGTCTTTTGCTTGAAGGGACAGTCTTGTATCGATAGAGTTAACTCAGCTGAAAAAAAGAAAAATTTAACGAGATTTAGGGTAATTCACCACCAAAGTTGAAACTAAAAGAACAAAAAGGAATTTTCTTTCTATCAAAGTAAACTTTGTGAAACACTAAGGAAATAAATATATTAACCCTTTCGGGACGGGCGATGCATATTTGGTACGCTTGGAGTTTTCGCCCACGGACGGCTGATGCATATATGCATTTTGAGCTGAAACAATTTTTAAAGACCACTAGATGGCACCCTGTGTCCATTTATTTTGAACTGAACATAATTATCGGAACCTGACCTTCAGTTCGTTCACTTCCTGCCTGAATTTGGTATTTTCTCATCAGCTGTTGGGGGGCGGGGGAGTCCAAAACGTAATGTAAATAAACAGAGCTGGGATGCTTCACTCTCCACGTGGTTTGCGTTGGTGAGTGCGTTTCAGTATCTCACCGAATACTTTTATTTATTTCTTTTCGCTTCTATGTGGGGTTCCTTTTGGGTTTTACCGTCAGTCTAGTTGCGTCATTCTAGTTACACATCGCGTAATTGCGTACTTTGCTTTTGATTTCAGTTTATTATGGCGAGAAAGCGTTATTTATCTGAGGCAGAATATGCTCGTATGATAAATGATCGAATTAGCAGATGAGAGTGATGATTCATTTTAAAAAGAGTTAAAAAGTTATATTTCTAGTGTTTTCTTTGCGCTCCTTCCTGCTTCGAGGTTTTCATGCTCAGTTTTCGTTTTAAAATTTTTCTACTTCTTCTTCTAAATAGTCTTTCTGGTATTTTTTTATTAATATTAAAGTTTATTTATGTATTTTGCCTATTAAAATTTCAGAAGAATTAGAATAAATGCTTTCGAAAATTATTTCTCAAGGTAAGCAAGTTTTTTATATATATTTTCATATAAATTAGAGGAAAATGAGTATTTAATGCTAATTTTTACGTATATCACAGTTTAAATAATAATCTGAAATGGTACCAAAAATTACGACGTTAGGACGTAAACTTTTTTTTTGTGATTTTTTTTCTGAAGGTAGGCTTAGCGACGAGAAACCCCTGTCCTGCCGGACAATTCCTTTCTCCTCCGCTCCGTCCGGTAGGAAGGTCTTGGACGAAGGCACGTCGTCCCCAAAGGGTTAAGAATTCATATAGTAAAGGTGATCTTAAATGGAATTTTGGATGTATGTGACAACTGTATATAACTGTGTGTGTGTGTAAGTATGTGTAACTGTGTATAAACATACTGTTTTCATATTCATGATGGCACTAGCAATATTTGTGCACCTGGAATTTTATTATTTATTTGTAAATGAAAACATGGCTGGTAACAAAGCATGCTCTCGATTTTTAAATGGGGAAAATTTGTGACAATTAAGGCTAAAACCTTTACGTGGCTTTCAGACACAATGTGTAATATAAGTATATTCATTGCACATGCTAGTGAACTAGAAGTGATATTTTTTTAGAAAAAATATTATAATGATGATTTTTTTATAAAAAATATTATAATTAAGATGAGTGAAATCATTCATTTTCTTTCACTTAGCAAGAATTTAGTTTTTTAAAAATTATTATTATATGTGAGGTGATTAAGGATACTTGCTGTCTAAAATTGCATGAATATTAAACTTAAAAATGACCCTTGAAATTATTGTTAGAACTGCAATTTTATATTCAAAAATAAAGATTTAGTTTCTTCCATTTAGAAAGCATGCTTTTCTTATAATTTGCTATTGTTATTTTGATGCTAATTTAGTATATGGTTTTTAATTTTGTCATAATAATTTTCTATGCATCATATCAGATGAGACGACTTTTCATTCGTATCAGTATGATGTGTGCCATATGTGTGATTTCAAAATAGCGAACCTCTCATTTCCTTAACTCGAATGTCAGTGGGATATCCGGACTTTTAAGCTATTGCGTACTGTTGTTGGCTTAGATCAGTGTAGAGTTATATTTAACCAACCAGGAACAGTTATATATGGAGGTAAATATATTTTTAGACTAATATTGTGCTGATTTAGCTTTATTATATTCTATTACAAAAATGTGAGATTTTAGTTCATTTTGAAAATGTAATTTAATTTCATTTCTTTATATAAGCTCCCATTTTTTTAGGATCTTTTACTCACTGAACACAATTCCTAATAATTAGGATTTTAGTAGTTATAACATGTATTAATCAAAAGCAATGCCAAAATTTTTCAAGGTGTGTTTTTCAAAATGAAAGTATAGCTGTAAAGTCAAGGTAGAACTATAAATTGGTATTCTAAGCTTATTTATGGAAGTAAGAACAACTACTAATTGGTATGTATTTTTGGTGTGTATTTATGGTAATTGGTATGTATTTATGGAAGCAAGAACAACATCAAAAACTGCCCTACTAATTTTTACTATTTTATTCTCTGTTTAGTTTTTAATTTTATGCTAAGAAGTTATTTGTGTAAAATGAACACTTTTGAAAATTATTAAAAGTTATAAAAAAGGCACTATTGTTCTATTGAAAATTTTAATGAATATATAATGTAAATATTTATGAAAAGAGAAATATTTTTGAATATAACAGATATTCGGATTTTTTAGTTTAAGTTCAGTAATTAATCAACAAGGAATGAATTTTTTTAAAAAATCAATTCATAAATTAAGACGTTCAAATGAAAAAAATTATTAAAATTGAAGCATTTTTGCAGGACTGGATTATTTGGATTAATTAAAATTAATTAATCCATCAAAATACTCTTGAATTTGAAACGTTTATAAATTGTAATAAATTTTAAAGTGGAGTCTAGTAAATGCAAATTAGTTACTTAAAACTTAAAAAAGGGAAATGGGCCCACAGTTATCTTTTGGCAAAGTTTGCTTCATTCCAAGGATCCTTGTCTTTAGACCAATTCTGCTTGAAGATTTACCATGTATGTGAGCTTGATGCGTATTTAATTTGTAATCATGAGTTGTGGAAGTTTGGAAAGTGAGTTAGTGACTCGGGTCTCATTCTTGCTGTCTGAACATAGTTTAAAATGCCTTCGCATAAATCTTGAGTAATTTCAAAACAAGATGCTGATATAACAGACTATTCACTTACAGGCAAAGAAAACAGTTTCAGATTTTGGATGAGGCCTAATCAAATAGTTTATTTAGTAGGAATTGTCCAAACAAACATGAAATTGCAATAAAATTCCCAGCTTTTCAAATAATTAGACATTGGACTGGAACTTGTGAGGAATGTAATTTTTTCTGAAAATGACATTACATCTTGTCGTATTGAAACAGAACCAAAATTTATATCTAAAGATATCTAAGTAAAATTTTCTCATTATAGAATACTGGCAATGTATGAAATGGTTTTTGAGTAGATATATAGAAAATGTCTTATATGTACTCAAGTTGTAAATTAAGTGATGTCAAATGTTTTAAATCATTAGCAACTTTGTACTCATAAAATTCATTCAGTGTAACAACAATTTTGATGTATATGTTCCTTCTCACTCTCTCTTTTTCACTTTCTCATATACGAAGTATACAAAGAGAAAGTGTTTAATCGTCAAAAAATTCAAACTTGAGATTTCGGCGAATCTCCACTTTTTAGATCTCCCTGAATCCGAAAAACACAATTTTCGAATTATGTTGTCTGCGAACAGGATAACTCGAAAACTATTAGAGCTACAGGGATGAAATTTGGTATATGATCTTTACACATAATTTGTAGGTTTCTCTCAAATTTTGGGCAAAATTCGTCTATGGGAAGTCTATCTGTCCGCGTTCATGTGACCATTATAACTTAAATAGCTAGATAGATAAAATTTGGCACACAGTTTTATCATCAGGAATGTAGATCTGTATCAGATTTTGGACCAGATCAGTTGAAGGGTTGACTGTCTGTATAATCACATACTTCTGAAGACAATAACTTCTAAAAGCAATGACTTAGATAAATAAAATTTCGTATGTAGTCTTGAAACCCTAATTGTAGATTTGTCTCCAACTTTCGGTTAAATCGGTTTTTTAAAAAAAGGCTGGAGCATTTCCCCCACCTGTGTTGGGGAATACCGCACTTTTCTACGCTCGGTGTATTTTTGGTTTTTAAGCTTTTCTATTATAGTATGCTCTAAACTAAACTATAATTGTTATTCATAAAAAAAATATGATAGAAACATTAATATAGGTGTTCAGGATTTTTTAAAAATGCCTTCTTTTATTATACTAGGCAATTGAATGCCTTTGTTACCTTGTTATGTATTTCTGAAATGTATTTTAATTGTAAAACTGCAAAATAATTGTTTTAATTTTCTTACGCTTTTATTTATTAATTAATAAGATTCCCCAATTCTTAAATAATTGTTAGTTGACTTCATAATGTTGTCAAAGACTCCTGGTTGGCAAACATGTGTTTTAGGAATAATCAAGGGTGTATGAAATTGAAGTAAATTATAGGAAGTCAGTAATGTATTTGTTGTATCAAATGTCCATTTTCCTTAATAATTGTTTATTATTGAATTTTATTTTAACATTGATGGCATCACTTAACAATAAATATTCATTTTAGTTTATAGTGCTCCTGAATATGATGAAAAAATGAATTGTTTCTACACATTCGATGCATATGATTATAGTCCCATTGGTAAGATAATTCTATCAGCATAATTTGTTTAAGCATCATTTAATTTTTATTCTTTCAACAAAAGTATTATGATATTTACTTATTTAAAAAAATGATGGCTAATTGCATTATTTATCTGGTGTATGCTATTTGCAGATGAATAAATTTTGTACTTTTTCTTCATATCTTGCATTGATATGTTAAAACTCTATTGAAAAATGTTTCCAAATGAATATTAATCAGATATACGATTTTCAAAATAATCTCAAGCATAATTTTTGAGTAGTAATATTTTAATTAAATTATTTGCTATCTTCAAAACCTTACTTACGATTTAAATGGAAAACCACAGGAGTGTGATGTTTAAATCAAAAGCTTATTCATGTTTCAAAATTTTGTTGTAAAATACAGTGAAACCTCTTCGAACGGCCACCCCTACATAGCGGCCACCCCTCTTAACGGCCAATTTTTCGTGGCATGGATTTTTGGGCCCATAGACCTAATGTTAAAATAACCCCTAGCAACGGCCACCCAACCCCTCTGAACGGCCGCCGGGTGGGTTCGCCTATCCAATTTAACAAACGCATCAGCTAGAGATCTACTTTTTAAACTGAAAAATGAACTTGAAAAAATGGAGAAGGGTAATAGGGAAAGAGAGTATTTTAGAAAGAGAGTATTATAGAGAATTTTCCGAGAAGGGTAAAAACTTAAAACAGTCACAAATTGTATCCTTTTCACAAAAAATGTAAAAAATTATTAAATAAAGTACTATTTTCTCTTTAGATAAGTCTCAAACTTCATTCTAAATAAGAAATATGTGTCAGACTTGTTTATATTATGTATTATAGCAATTATCTTGTAATTGTAACGAAACCCTTCAGAGCGGCCAATTTTTCTCGGAACGGAGGGGTGGCCGCTCAGAGAGGTTTCACTGTACTTTATTTAAGGGGAGACATTACCTTCTGAACATTTTTTTTATTTGAAGTATTATTGAAAAAGTTTTCATACTATTAAAACTTAACCACCAAATAAAATCATTTTAAAGCGAAAAAATTCATTTTGATCTGCTTGTTAACTTGAAATTTAAATTTTTTAAAATTCCCTACTACTTTTTCAAATATGAATACTTTTGCTTCAAATTTTATTTGAAGATTTACCAAAATGTATTACATAAAACTATGCATGGATTTTAAAGTGCATCTAATATTCGCTTAAATATAGATTTTTTACTGTTTTTATGCGGTTAAAACTGAGGAAATTTAGCACTACCTCAATTTATATCTTGTATATAAAAAAAAACTAATCAACTGAATGTTTATTGCATGCACAGTTTTATCATATACATAACGATGAACAAGTACAACAAATTTTGAAATCTTTATCTAAAACAGGAAAAAAGCGTTAGCATTTTGAAAGCATGAAAGTTAAGAAAAGTTCGACATGCAGAAAAAGCCAGCTAAAGTTGTCATTTGCGAATAATTATCATTGGTTATTGTAAATAAACTATATAACTTCTATAATATTAAGGGTGCAAATTTGAAATTTTTTTACATTAAGTAGAAAGATAAGATCAACAAAATAAGCAATAAAATAAAAATTGATACCGTGGCCATTTTTTTGGGTAATGTGTCCCCTTAAGTAAATAAGCAACATAAAATTATTCTATCATTTCTAGTTTCAGGGTAAGTTGACAAATTTAATATGTCAGTTTTTTGTTATTTAAAAAATTTAGTAACTTTAGCAGAATTTTTTAGATGGAAATTTCTAGAATTTTGCCTATTTTATTGTTTTTTTATAGCTACTGTAAATGTTAAAAGACAAGTCTTCCACTTAGCAGTTGATAGTAGTGAAAGATATATTTCGACCATAGAGGTGAGCATTAATTATTCTGGTTTGTTATTTGAGATTTTTATGTTCGTCTTCATACAAAAATTGATATGCATAATTTTTAACTTTTTAAAGAAATATTATTGAGAGGTTACAGTAATTCTGTCTCATGGTTAATTTAAATTATATTTTTTAGTCCCAGTTTCAAGACTATGATCAGTTCTTCCCTGCAGTTCCTGGTGTAAATAGTGTTTGTCGTTTATACGAAATCGGAAGGACGAAAGAAAGTGATGAAGTAAGTAGTTTGAAATGTTACTTATGTTTTTTCATTGTTTTCTTCCTTATTATAAATAGTTTATTTTTGATATATTAACACAATAAAGGTAGATTGCAGTTTCCCTAAATAATTGAATTATTTTCAAAACAAAATGGCATTTTAATGACATAAAAATGAACATTGGAATTTATATTGATGTAGTGAATGTTGTTGGCTTGATTGTTCATTGCTAGTAGTTCTGTGAATAGTAGACTTCATGTCAAAAAAAAAAAAAACTCCAAGATCTGATCTTTATTGCAGAGTCTTTTTTTTTATTGAATGTGAATTATTTACGCAAGTCTTTGCTTTTATTGGTATTCACAAAATTACAATTAAATGTCACACTACAAATAAAATTTTTAGCAGTGTTAACAAAATTACAATTAAATGTCGCAATACAAATTAAATTTTTATCGGTGTTAAGAAAATTGCATTCAAATGTAGCACCAATACAAAAGTGACTCAAATGTTTTAATGAAGCCAAATTTACCATTGAATCGCCAAACATTAGAACCATAAAGCGACCACCATCTTGGATTAAAAATAAAAATTGCATAAACTTGATTTTTTCTGGCTTTCAGGAACATATATGTCACATCTGAAGAACATATATGTCACATTTGGTTGCGACTGCGTAACAAATTGCTAAACATATGAAATATTGAACCGCCGAGTTAAAACAGAGATCACACTTTGCTCAGTTAATTACTCTCTAAAATTTCTAATAAATATTTTAAAATATATTTAATACTTATAGGATGGTGAATCAGACAGTGAAGAAGAAACAGATGAGGAGGATGACGACGACGATGATGATGAAGAGGATGATGACCGCGGTGAAAATGGTATGTTTCTTTTCATTCTACATTTTACGATCAGTCAATAATATATTGAAATCTGATTGTCTACATTTATGCAATCTAGATACAACCACCCTTATATGGATTTTAGGTTTTAAGTTGAACCTTAAGTATGTATTGGAATGCTATGAACCAACTCCAATCTATTGGACAACAAACTGTGTTTAACCATCTAAGCATTCAGTTATTTTGATGTAATATATTTAAAACTTTAAAAATTGGCTTTTAACCCCTTCGGGACGAGCGCCGCATATGTGCGTTACGGCGGAATCGACTCTGTGGGCCGAGAGCCGCATATATGCATTGGGCTTTTGGAACAAAATGTTTTCTATCAGATGGCATTACTATTCCATTCTTTCAAAAGATTGGTCCCGAACATTAATATTTTTCTCTTTGAGGTCAGATTGTAGTCGGTCACATGTCCGTGAATGATTGGATTTGTGGGAGTATAAACAGAAACGCATGCTGGCAAGTGTAAAGAGGAGTTCATGTTGGAAGATTTCATTAGCTCATTTTGGAATGGTTGTTTATAGTTTCTCCTCTGATTTGGGTTGAGGATTTTATGGGGGATATTCTGTCAAGGGTTTTATACTTCTCAGTTTCATTTGTTCAGTTTTGGCTAAAAGAACGCGTTATCTTTCCGAGGTGGAAATATGTAAATTTATAAATGATCCTTTTATGGATTTTTCCGATTATAATGACATGAAAATAAATTATTAGAATTCTTCAGATAGTTCTCATTATTCAGATTCTGAATTAGAAGAGGATAGTACTAATATATCGGTTGCAATTCCGTCATATCGGTGGAGTACTAAAATAGAAGATTTTTCATAAGGCTTTGAAGTGTTAATTATTACAATTTTCTTGAAGTATTTTATAATATTAAATGTAAATATTTATTATTTTCTATGTTTTCATATTTTGTATCAATATTCTAGTGTTTATTTAGGTACTTTCAATTATAGTGAAATACACAATATTTTTATTTTTTATTATTAAAATTCAAGTATTTTAATTAAACTTTTTTATAATGAATAGAATATGATATCTTTTATCACATATTTAAAAATGGCTTCATTTCTATGTAAAGGGCACTTTTTATGCATTATTATATAACACACACTTTTTACGAAATTTAATGCGTGTTAGGCTTAACGGGAGAAAATGCTTTGGCCGGTGGGCATGGATGGTTCTTGCATGCTTCCATCCCGAAGGAGTTAAAGTGAATGATTGTATCTTGATTGTGTTTTATCAAGTCTGAAATCTTACGTTAACTGAACATGAAAAATACTTCTCGAATGCTTAGAAGGGTTAAAGAAATAAATGCGTCAAGTTATGAAATACTTTTCAGTTATGGAACCTGATTTTGAAGACTGTAATATTAGTTTTATATATTAAAATTTCTGTTAATACTTAGTATTCATTTATGAGAATTTACTAAATGTCACCCCCTCCTCTCAAATCTTAAAAAGTTCTGCTGCTTATTTTTAATTATTTGTTGTAAAAGCACAGGTATGTGAACAATTGTAAAGAAAATGGACGGTGTACATAGTTTTATAGTCAGTTAATGGTATTGCACATAATAAGAAATCTAATTTGTCTGACAAGTATTGATCAGTTTAATAATTTTAAGTGCTAAAGTCATTTTAAAAAAAAGAAATTATATTAAATCACTAATTTCTTCACCTTCATTTCTTTTTCAATTTAATATTATCATAATAAAAAGCTTTTGCTTAGTTGGGAGATTGTTTTCTCTTTGTTTTGCAAACATATTTTCGGAGTTTTAATTTTTCTTTTCAAGCAATTTTAATGTACCTGAATGTTTACTCATGTTCTTTTCTTTCTTTCAAAATTCAGGACAAGACGATAATGACATCACCATATATTCTGATGACGACTCATCTGGATCATCTGTAGAGACTTTATTTTCACTAAATACGTCGATGGGGGATTGAATCAATCTCTCGAGAGTTATAATCTATTTTATATATTTTTAAATATATGTATTTAAGTGAGATTAATAAAATGTATGTATTTATTCAGATGTACTTCTGCACTCATACATGATTGTTTACAGTTCAATACACATAACTCTCGAGATAACAACGAGAAATTATTTCACATTTTTCTCCCTCTTGTGTTTCCGCAAAGCAAAAACATATCAATAAATGAAGTGGAATAGCTAGAATAATGAAAGCTACAACATTTCACATTTGAAAACAATTCATGTTTATATTATCTGTAAATAATTTTTTTTTAAGTATAGATTGTTTTTCACTTCCAAAGTCTTGGTACAGCTAACCCTGTCTGGTTCATAGCTATTAAACTTGAAAATCTGGCATCCCATTTCCAGCCTTTATTAATAATTTTTTTTTATATTTATCATGACATATTTTATTAATTATAACATAAATGACTAAGTTAAAGCAAATTCGACTTCATCTCTACTAATATTAAGGAGAATGTGTGTGTGTCGGCACTCTACTGGCCAGACCGCTGGACCGAGAGCTACAAAATTTGGCACAAACATACTTTGGAAGGTGAGAATGTGCACCTCGGAGCCCTTTTTTTCTTTGAAATTTTAGTTAATCAAAAATTAAGCAAAACTTTGGTGTTTTTCCTTAACTTTCAAAAATATTGCAGCACAAATATCATTTTTACACCATCTAAAAGCGCAAAAAATTACATTTTCAATGATATAAATTAAGTTGCTGTACAATTTTTTCTTTAATTTTAATAAATTAAAAGAAATATTTTTTGGCATAATTTAAAACAATACTTTTGTTGTTGCAACTCAATTCAAACTGTTTTCATTGCCATTGTTGAAAGCTAAGGTAATATTTTAATTTTTAATGCTATGTTTTAATAAGCATGTTTTCATCTAGCTAACATGCTGTTGGAAGTAAAATTTGCTGCGCTATTAAAGTTAAAATCAAATGCATATTTTTAAGAGAGTGAAGATAATGGCATTGTATGCTACATGACACAGACAGTTACTTGACTCCATTAAGGACGTTCATGCAGACAACGAACAGAATAGGTGGAAGGCTACTGAAAGAACATCAGTTAAATGTCTATCACGAATTGGAATTTAAAATTACTTTGTTAAAGGAACCATGAGTATCAAATTATATACAAGAGATTCAATTGAAATTATGTTCCTGGCAAACAAGCTGGTCTGTAATAATTTTGATCTCGCTTTTGAGTTTGGATGATTTTTGAATGGAATAGGTGTTTGCTTGTGGAACATTGACAAATTGCAAAATTTGCCAATGTTCTGCAAGCCAAGTAAATGACAGAATGTCCAGTGCCAGTTAAAATGAAACAAATGAGAAGCGATCAGTTTAACAAAAAAAAACTGAAAAAGCCCTTATAGTGTGTTATTGAATCACACAGGGTTCGTACTCCTCCTGAAATTCCTGAAAAACTCCTGAATTTTGCTTTTTTATTCTAAGGGCCCTGAAAACTCCTGAAAATTGTGTTTTTTATCCTAATATTTCTTTTTGTCTCCTGAAAAATTACACTCGAAGAGCAAAAGATAAAATTATGATAAAACATAAAAATATGACGTTTCCATTTTTCCTTATTGATAGAAAGTCGCTGCAATCCGGAATTCTTATTTCTGACCTTACTTAGCGCCGAAAGAGTCTACCTCGCATGTTCCGAGTCACCGCAATCGGGAAAGATGGGAGAATTGATATTTAGTATACTCTTTTCCCAATTTTTATAAAAATTTCCACACTACCCCCTTCTCCCCTAAATTGATTTTTTTCACGTTATCTCCTGAATTTTCTGTACTGTACTCCTGAAAAAATCCTTAGAAACTCCTGAATTTTACTATCATATATACAATATGAACCCTGATCACAGAAAGTCAGTGAGGATGGTTTCGTGGCTAATTCTTTTCTTTAAAAATGATAACTTGTTAATAGTTTCATCAAATAAAGTTTTGCATATAAAATGAAGTTATTTTTACTTTATTTTCTGAAGGTAGTGAAAATGCTTTTACGTTTTGGCTTTAGGATTTCATTGTATTCATAAATCTAATATGAGTTAAATTGTTGTTACTAATCTTCAATCGAGTCTGACGGATTCGGACCAGATCAAGGAATCCGTTGACTTTGATGAAATCAATGACTAAAAGGGGAGAAGAATAAATTTCCTCCCAGTCAAGTCCTAGACAGTCCAAAATGTGTTTAGGTGATGCTTGATGTTGCTGGCATTTAGGGCAGAGAGGGTAGATCTTGTTGCCCTTAGAATATGTAAGGCAATTCTGGTGGCCGCTGGCAAGTCGTGAAAGATGGGTACTGGACTGCCTGTCGAATGGAAGGGATAGAGAATGTCCCGGCTATCTTCCTTTGTACCAGTGGTAAGAGGGAGGCACCAGCCACTCCGCCTTGTTTTGGGCTTTTTTCCGCGAAAATAGTTCTAGGAAAGTAATCTCTGAAGAGGATGGGATGACTTGAGCCCTCCTTTGCAAGATTGTCGGCCAATTCATTTCCGTGAATATCTACATACGAAGGGATCCATTGAAAATGTACATCATGCTGAGGGGAGATGAACTTCAATTTTTGTAGGATGGATAAGCTTGTTTTATACCCTATGTAGGTCCAGTTTTTAAGATGTTGAATTGAGCTACGGCTATCGGTAAGAATCCAGAGGTCTCCAAAGTTGCTTTCACTCATGATGGTCCCTAGTCCCACATAGATTGCCAGTAGTTTGCTTCAGAAAACAGAACAGAAGTCTGGGTTATGTTGTTTTATGAGTTAAATTTGTGGACTTGTATCTCCTGACATTGGTCTGGAGGTTTTGCGAGTGGTATATGCCTTCTCAAGAGTCAAAGCAAGATGTTGATCTAAAAAATAAAGTAACTGGAAACGTTCATCTCAACTCTCCCTCCACATGAGATTCAATATAAACAGGTTCTGCTATTGTAGAAATTATATAAGTATAATGAGCCTATTCTTTTAATACAGCAATAATGCCAGGAATGCACATTTAGGTTTGAAAAGTTACTAAATTTTCTTACTAATCCTTCTCCTTGGAAGCCTCCAATTTTTTTTTTACAATTTTGATCAAATTTTTTAACTTTTGTAGTAGACAGATGTAAACTGTGCAGAAACTTAAATTTCCAAAATATTTTTCGTTTTCAAAAGTTACAAATTTAAAAATTTTAAATTAAGCCTTTTTTTAAAAAATGCTTCTTCTCATACAATTTTTAATATTTTTCCCTAAATTTTTGAAAGAGACCTCTCAATGTACTTAACAGAAATAGGGATCGGATTTTTGATACCTACATTAGTTTCTGAGAAAAAAAATGTTCAAAATTAAAATTTTAAGAAAATATCACAATTTTTCACTTAGTGCACATTTAAAAAAAATTTCTAATCAAAATTTTTACGAATCCATCCCTAATTCTATTAATGCATTTGTGAGTGAACAGAAAAAAATTCAAGTAATTAGAATAAAATGGGATTGACTTTTAGCATTTTGTAGCAGACACAATTTTGGAAGAAAGCAAACTGAGGAAAACAGCTTTAAAGAATTCAACACAGTAAAATTGAAATAAAAATGACTTATATCAAGCTAGATTTTTTCAGAGCAATAACCTGACAGTTGTAAGTCCTAAGGTATTGATTTTTAAAAAAATATATTACCATTATTATTGATGAGCATCATCATATATAGGGATAATTATAAAAATTTCACTTTTTTCAAATTTTATTCGCCAAAATATTTAATAAATAAACTGCATTCTATTTATCAAATATCTATTATTGCACAGCAAAAATTTTAAACCATTTTATTGACAGTGAGAAATTCAAGCAAAAAGAGAAATAATAAAGAAAGCAGTAAAACAGTAAACGAACAAAGAATAACCGTTATGGTTTGAAACAACTGTCTTGCTTTGCTTTCATGGAAAAAATTAGATGGTTTTGCAACTTGCACTTAAAATATTCATGATTTAAACAAGTGGGTGTGGCACCTGATAACGTGTTAGACAAAATAACTTCATATCTCACTAAATATTTGTCTGATTATTTTGAAACTTTCATATTATGAAGTCAAAGGTTCAAGGATCATTTTCCACTCAAAACTGGAAAATCTCTATTTTCATAGATTTTCCGAAATTCTTAGGATTATTCATTTCAATGAAATAAAAAAACTTATATCGTGAACCAAATTCCAGCAGATTACTGTAAAATATTGTGACGTGGGGGAGAACTATAAAATAGTTATGAAATTCACTGTGTGTGAAACATACAACTAGATTTTTAATTCTTATAGATTTAAATCTTGGCTCTGTGTTGAAGGGCTGGTCTTTAGCCGATTGGGTCAATTGCTCCAAATAGGGCCCCGCGCAGGAATGCAACAAAGAATGTACTCAAACTTATCTATACTTATAAAAGGCAATGTTTGTGTGTTTGTCTGCGATGTCCAGACGAATCTATCGCACTTACAGCCATGAAATTTGGCACACAGGTAGTCGTAATGGTGACTGAATGCACCTCGAAGCCGAAATTTTTAATTTTAATCTAGAATTTTTTTTATTTAATGTTTTGTGTTGTTTTGGTTGGTTTTTCGCACTAATTTCTCAATAGATTGGTTTCGAATAATTGTACGACAAAAATAGATAGACCATCGGAAAGAGCATGTGATTTCCGTTCTAATGAAGTTAGTTTTGAATTTCTAACGTAATTTACTGAATTTTGAGAATTTTTTAAATAATAGTCAGTTTTGCCATCTAAATGTTAGTTTTGTTTTTAAATTTGTTGCATCCGACTTTCTAATAACACTATTATTTTCAATTTTTTTTCAGCTTATAACTGGAACGGTTCTGTCGGATTTAAAACAAGAACGGTTAAAATATCTTTTCCCGTTTTTTTTTAAAATTAATTTTTTTCTGGTCCATTGAGAGTTATTTTTCTCGATCGAGTTCCTCGCGCGGCACTTCTTCGGAACGTTGATGCCAGTTTTGATTGGCGGACGCGAAGGATACGTCATGACCTTCACCTGAATGAAGTACTTCGATTATTATTTTCGGATTTGATTTATATTTTGCTTGCTGTATAATCATTTTCACGTTCCAATTTTGTAATATTGTTTTGCATTAACGTACTCTGTACTGTAGTGCGAAAAAAAATAAATAATCAGGAAAATCAAAAAATGTGTATCTTTTGTTTTGATTTTGTTTTCAAAACTTTTTCATGTCATTGTGGGCGTTTTTTTTTTTTATTTTTTATTTTGTTAAAGTCCTGATTCCACGGGCAACGCCGTGCGCGTACTGCTAGTTGAAATTAAAATCGAGTATCATTTTTATTTCAAAACATTATCCTCGGGAAATTTTTCATGCTTTTGAATTCGTTTACAAACCAATTTTTCTTGGAGCCGGCTGACTGTTTTGGAAGTCAAAAATTGCAATTTTTTTTCTAGGTTTCTGTGTTTTCGTTAGTTAAACACGTCCGTACTTTGGGTTCCTTAGCGATCATGAATAAATAACTTTATTCGGCTCTTAATTCTCTCAAGAACTTAATTGCCGTGTAATGCATCCAATCATAGAAACAAAAAAAAAAAAAAAAGAATTATCATTGAATTTTTTAAGTTTTAAGTAAATGAAGCTATTAAAGTTATTATTTTGTACTTATTAAAATTTTAAAAATAAATATTTTATTTATTAAAATTTCATATTGTTTATTTATTATATATTATTTATTAAAACCTAAATGTATTGTAGTTATTCAAAATGTTTCCATTTGGTCCCGCGTCTAGTAAGGCTGGTCCTGTATTCTCGAGACTCAAAAGAATTTCCACTCTTCTACAACTAAAACTGACCGAATCATGAAGCTTTGAATATTACTATTTCAGACCATTTAAGTAATTCTGTATTGGCCGATCTTCATAGTAATGGAAGGTCGGCCAATCAACACACGACGTTTCCTCTAGGTTATATTTGGTTAGCGTAAAATATCTCTCCAAGTAAATCTCGTTTATCCGATTCCCAGACGAGTTAAAACTGTATCACTTTTTTGGTTATTTAAAGAAGGTCAATTAGGTTTAGTAAGTAGTATGAGGTTTGTTGAGTTTCAAGACTCCATTCATTTCGCCAGTTCAAGCACAGGAAACCTTTTATATGTTTTTTCAGCTCGCATGTAAAGATGGATGTGTTTAAAAATAATGAGAGGCCAATTTCACAGCTTTCTCAGTCAGTTAGTTCATTTCTGTTTATTCCCACCTGGGATGGAAAATCTATAAGCATAAATAGCTAGAAGAAGAGGTATGAGGACATAATCCCGATAAATCAATTATATAACTTTTTTTTACTTTCTCGTATACAAAGAGAAAGTATTGTAATCGTCAAAAAATTCGAACTTGAGATTTTGACGAATCTCCACGTTTTATACCTCCCCGAGTCCGAAAAACACAATTTTGGAATTATGTCTGTGTGTCTGTCTGTGAACACGATAACTCTAAAACTATTAGAGCTACAGGGATGAAATTTGATATGCGATCTTGACACATAATTTGTAGGTTTCTATCAAATTTTGGACAAAATCCGTCTATGGGAAGTCTGTCTGACCGCGTTCATGTGAACACTATAACTCAAAAACTTGATTAGAAAAATGTATAAAATTTGGTACACAGTTTTATCATCAGGAATGTAGGTTTGTATCAAACTTTGGGCCAAATCCGTCAAAGGGTAGACTGTCTGTAGATCTGTATAATCGCATACTTCTAAACATTATAACTCGTAAACCATACGGCGTTGATAAATAAAAATTGGTATGAGGCTTGCTAACATTAATTGTAGATCCGTGTCCACTTTTCGTTTCAATCGGTCGAAAAAAAGTTGTTCAAATCGCCTATTTGTCTTTTGTCAACACAAAATGACTCGAGGCCGTTATTGCGCGATTCACTTGCACTAATCCTTTCCGTTTCTACCCTCGCCTTTCGCCTCAAAGCTTCCGCGATTCCCAAGTTATTTTTCTCCACTGTATTCGAGACGCTTGTTCGTTTTATTGCCTTTTAGCTTATTTTTTTTTTCCGCATGTGTTAGAAGTATACGAGAAAGTTTAGGAGACCACTCCCGCTGGTTTAACTAAATATTGCATATTACTAATTAATTGTTTTAATCTCTAAATCACAAAAAATATGGTGTCGCTGTAAATATACTATTTAAATGCATACAGAATGTGTAAGTGTTTTTTTTAATAAAAATAATTTCATAAATCTTCATTTCAATCTTTGACTATCTTTACAATTTGCCAAAAGCTGTTCAATGGCATAATTCTTAAGATTAGGTGATTAAGATTACGAAATATTAATGCGTAATCTTAAATTAAAAATAAGGTTTAATTTAGCCAAACTGAGTTTAATTAAGTACCATTACCATACCATAATTAATACTGGATTTAAATATTGCTTTGTTGGAATTTAGGCTATGTTGATTACGACCCAGACTCAAGAAAAGAGTGATTTTTACTTTCTCGTATACGAAGTATACAAAGAGAAAGTATTGTAATCGTCAAAAAATTCGAACTCGAGATTTTGACGGATCTCCACGTTTTAGACCTCCCTGAGTCCGAAAAACACAATTTTGGAATTATGTCTGTATGTCTGTCTGTGTGTGTGTCTGTCTGTGAACACGATAACTCGAAAACTATTAGAGCTACGGGGATGAAATTTGGTATGTGGTCTTTGAACATAATTTGTAGGTTTCTATCAAATTTTGGACAAAGTCCGTCCACGGGAAGTCTGTCTATTTGTATGTCCGCGGTTATGTGAACGCTATAACTCAAAAACTTGAATAACTAAATGGATAAAATTTGGTACACAGTTTTATCGTTATGAATGTAGGTCCGTATAAAAGTTTGGGCTAAATCCGTCAAAAAGAGACGTTCAAATTGCATATTCAATTTCTTTTAATCCGATTCTCATGCGTACTGGTAGCAATCTGTTATTGTTGTAAATTTTATTTACAACAATAAATAATGTTTTCAAGCATCAATTGTTAACAATTTTTTTATTGTTGTAAATCAAACCGATCTCATTATTTTAGCAAATCTTTTATTCACGCGCTTTTGCAATTGTTACGGTTGTGGTAGTATAAATTGTTTTCTTGGGAATTCAATTCCAAAGCAGAATTTTCGCTTTAGTATTCATTGCATTGCCTATTTTATCGCGCCTGCTTCAAAGTAATATTTTTTTGAAACGTGGCAACAGATATTTGATTTCAGGTTTGTTTGTTTTTTTGTTTTACTCTCTCGTATACGAAGTATACAAAGAGAAAGTATTGTAATCCTCAAAAAAATTCGAACTCGAGATTTTGACGAATCTCCACTTAGAAAGTATACGAGAAAGTTTAGGGGAGACCACTCCTGCTGGTCTTTTTAGTTATCATTCATAAATGTTTAATTTTCTTCTTTACTTTTTAACTGGGATCGCACCAAAATGTTTCTGATGGAAATGGGAGCACAAAAGTTCTTTCCTATCTAAACAAGGGTCGTGAGTGGAAAAAAATTTAGAACCCTTGCTTTAAGTATCTGAAATATATAAAGCATTTCGATGTCAGTTAATTTATTAAAATGTTGAGAGAAACCAGTCATTAAATATTAATTTTATTTTATATAACATAAAATTCCAATTTTTGTACAACTGAAACACAAAAACATATAACTGGAAGTGAAAACACATTTTAATTACCAATTGTTTCATGCGCTGACAAGAACATCGCTAAGCACACATTATATTAATACTTTTCAAATGCAGTATTTTGATTTTATTGATTTATTTTTCGTTTGTGAGATCCAACGAGATACGTAGATAATAATATACACGACGAAATAAAAATCATGACAAAATAATAATTGCTTGAGATTCTCAATATACAAAGTGTTTCGCTTGTTGATCATGACTCGCACATGACTGAAGAACAGTTTCAAAATAAATAAAGAATACTTCGTGATATTATCACCTCGTTCAATATCACATGCCGTCCTCATAAATAATAAAGAGTTTATGCTCATCAACACAGTGCACACCTCGTCCTGTATAGGAGGATAGCGACGGCGATAGATATCAAAGTAACACAGTCGGAAGCAATGCAGACAAGTCCGGCCTTGCTGGCAGCAAATGCATCAGTCTCTCCTTCTTCACCGTCCTCTTCTTCGGGGGCCTCTTCTGTCCGGCTGGGGCACCCGAACCAATACTGGTTGGCGTTGCGGATTTTATCCGGAACCACATGCATTAAGTTGTCGTTGAATTGCCAGAATTTGCGCCCTTTAAAGAAGTATGTCTGACCTGGAAATAAGCAATGGTGTCGTTACAAAACATTTATAAGTAATTGTTTTATTAATTGCGTGTTATTTTATTATTGCATATCAACACAGATGGCAAAGAAAGCTTGTCTAAAAGGTTTTGGAAACCTTGTCTAAAGGTTTTCTCATCAACCGTTTACTCAAAATTGTTAGATTTTACAATTAGTTATTATCTGGAGAATCTGGATATGTGTTCAAAATTAGGTGTTGCCATTTGAAAATATTGAGTTTGTGTAAATCTAAATATGAAGACAACCCCTTGCATGACAAATTTTTACATATACTTATAGATAGGTTTGCCAGATTTCTGAAATGTTCAACCGGGACACCGGAATGCCCCCCAGCGTCGCGGGTATTCAAGGGTACACACCCTTGGCGGATTTTTATAGTATTTTAGAGGGTAGTTTATTCTCAATGATATGAATAAATGGTTACTGATTAGGAACCTAAACCAGGGGTAATAATAAATGACACAAGCATAAAAATTTAAACATTTTATTTCTTACATGTTAATATTTATAAGTTACTTAAGTAAGAAGAAACACTTTGAATGAGGAATAAAAATTTGAACAATATTTACATGTACTTTTCATTGGCTGGGACTTTTTTTAGAAAGACATTTTGTTTTTAATCGTGTTGTAAAAATCTTCACAAACTATTCCGATATTAATTTTACGTGTCATCAAGCCTTTAACTGTAGATTTCTTCATCAAACCCCTATCACCAGTCCATGCGTTGTTCATCAAAGAAAATACTCTCTCAACTGGTGCTGATGTCCCAGGTAAGCAGAAGGCATGGTCACGATTGGCGAGACAAGACGATACGATGACAATATTATTTATTAGCAGACCAACACTCTTCTATATTTTTCACTTTTCATACAGTACAGTGAAATAAATGATAAAGTAATTATCCTAAATAATCCCTCACAGTTAATTATTTTTAGACTTCTTTGGCCATCTATAATCAAATTTAATTTTTACCGGGACGTGAAGTAAACCGGCCGGGACACCGGGATTTTGTCTGAAAACCGGGACTGTCCTGGTCAAATCGGGACGTCTGGCAAGCCTACTTATAGAGGACTCATTTCTATGGCGGCAGACATTATAGCTTTATTGTCCGATAATTAGTCTCGGAATAAAGAGCAGATTTCGGTACTTTTTTAACGGACTGTACATCCGCATTTCAGTGAAATTAAAGTGATAAAATTGGGGGCCATCACATGTTCCACAATGAGGAAAAGTTCACTGTTATCTTGGCGGAGGCATTTAGCCATTCCTTTTTTAAAAGTATAAGGCAACTTATATTTTATATTCCTAGTTTTAAATCCCGAAGACATCTTTCTTGTTTCTTGCGTGTTGTTTCTTTTATAAAGTCATCAATGATATGTTTGTTTGCGATGACATATTTAACAGTATTTATTTTGCTGAACCGATAAAATCTTTTAGATACAAGTGCCTATTTCCAAATCTGTCTGTTAAATTTAATTACATTAATTTTCTTCGATGTTCCCTCACTACTTGCGGCGAATTCTTGAACTAAACTCGAGATTCCCTTACCCTCACTATATTAACGAAGTGACGCCTGACAGCGCCATCTATCGAGTTCTGTCGGTGGTAAAAACACAAAATATGTACATAAAAATTACAGACAAACAGACAGACAAGAAAGCGAATATTATGTATCTAGTTCTGAGTTATGTTTTTCCTAAGTCTCCAGCTCATCGGGAGTTAGTTTAAAACTTATTGCAAAATTTGTACCGAAAACAGATAGAAGACAGACAGACAAGAAAAGCGAGTTAATAAAAAACGTGGTAAAAAGAAAGAAAACGTGGTAACATTTTTTAAATTAATTTTAAATGGGTCCTTATATAACGACCATCCTGTATATCGCCGGGGCTAGATTCTTCATATGACTAAAAGAAACATACTGTTGCAAAGTCTACTCTGGGTGTATGGGTAAAATGTCCAACACGTGGAGAATGAAGGATTTTACAAATATGCAGAAAACAGCAAATAGGGGATTGAAACAATAGTTCTTTAAGTAGATTGCCGCCAATGTAAACAGACAAATCCTTACATGGGTAATAACAGTTCAGCACTTGTTATCTAACAACAAAACAGTATGGCAAATAATAGTAACGACAATAACTGCACTTTCATAGCGCTCAGCTCACCAGCTTCCAGTCGCACCTGCGGACGAACCCAAGACGTCACGCTCCAAGACGATCCCAGCGATCAACCCTCCGTCATCGCTGCCTCTATATAGTTTCCCCAGCAGGCCGTGCGACGTCACATGGAATATCTAGCTACTTGGCCAGCTATCTTCTCTCCAATGGAAATATAGTGAAATGCACCTTTGAGATCCCATATTTTGTCGCCAAGGATGGTCGCCAAGGTCTGTGAACCAGACGTGCACGTGCTCACCATACTTATCCCTGTCAAAACCTCTTCCAACCATAAATGACTCACATTGCTGGGAAATTTTCCATGTTTGTAATAATACTTTTAAATATTCACCAACACGACATTTTCATTCCCATGATTATTATTATTTGTAACCTTTTCCTTCTCTTTCTTTTAAAATGAAACTTGAGTGGGCAAAGTAGAGAAATTTTTGTCTACCACGGCACATCAGGATTTTAAGACTCTTCTTTCTTCGATTAAAGAGATTTATATTTCTAAAGTGTTTCTTTTTCTCTTGACGTTTTGGAGAAGCAAGAGCAATCCGGATGGTAATAAAAGCAGTCTTAAAAAAAACCAGTTGTAAATTGTAACTTAGTGTTTCCAAGAAATGGGATTATGTCAGTGAATCGAGTACTAAGTTTTCGTGTTTTTGTGTTTGTTTCGTTTCAGCGAGCTAGAAAACTTCCTTTTTATTGTATACTGTTACTCAAATGTAATATAAAATGTTTATTTTTATGTATATATCGTGTAATTACTGCAATATACATTGATTCTTGAATACCTTAGAACTCTCTTCATAGATTAGTTTACGGTTTATTTTTAAAATGAATTGACGTGTACAGATAACCAATTGGCAGCTTAAGTGATCAAATCTTGTTGAGCTCAATTTGATATTTTATTGACATCCGACTTAAAAATGTCTTCGACTTGGATGGTAAATCTTAGAAGGTATGTGCAAAAATTTAAATTGTTTACGCTTAAGTCGATACTTTGATCATAATTCTTTTGAGTTTCGTTTGGAAATCGAGAGTTTATTAAAATTTAAGAAAATTGTAATTTTCAGGAAAGAACAATTTAGGGTCTTTTTTTTTCAGTATACAGAGTGGCTAAATTATTGGATCCATTTTAAAATTTAGATTTAAAAATGATTTGGTGGCTGTCTTTTCAAACAGTAGATGTTAAAGGAGAGGCTACTTCCTGCGCGGACTCTTTTGTTTTCGTAAGTTTTTAGTTTAATAAGTTTATTTTTTTTTAACTTTGCTGTTACCCTTTATCTCTGAAATAAGACATTAGTTATGTTTACATATTAGTTACCGAGATATAGAGGATCTCCTCATACTTCAAGCTTGTTGTGTTTTGCGTAAACTGGGCATTCCTTCCTGAGACCCCAATGTAGGAACGTAGTCCTTAAGTTTTAAAAACACTAATATTTAAATTGGGGTTTTTTTTAAATTAGAAAATAAAAGTTATTTTCAGATAGTAGAAACTATAGGTTCTAAATTTTACAAGCGAGAGATCCTCGATACGCAATGGCATACCAATCAAAGCAGGCCGATCGTTCCTTGATATCTCTAAAACTATCTTTTCCAATCACAATTGAAACAATTAAAAAGCGTAAAAATCCCTACAAATACGATACTTTATTTTCCTTCTACTCTATAATAGTTTCGCTAGATAATTAGTGGCGGTTTCAGAGGGTGCAGTCGCCCCTCAACTTTTCTGATAAAAAAGTAAATTTTTATTTCTTTAGTTGCCTCAAAACTAGGGAACTATATAGGAAAGGGAAATAGTGCCCAAGAAATCTACTCTAATTTTAAATTAAAATTTTAAATTTTGTTACTAATCCTCTATATCCCGTGGTACTTTGTATGTCAGTAATCCCCCCCTCAGTTTTCTGCCCCAATCGCCTCAACTGCAAGATAATGGACTTCAAAAAGGGGAAATGAAAAATAATATATGTCCCCCTTTGACGACATCTGTAATAGCCAGTGCCTTATTGACCCTTTTAAATGCGCTCACTATTAAAAAAAGGCAGTTTTACCACATTAGTTTTTTTTATTAATTTTAAAATTGTCCATACTATAGAGATATCTATAAAAAAAAATAACATCTCATGAAAAAAATAGTACCGAGAAATCTAGCTAATTTTGTAACTAATTTTTAAATTTTAGTATCTACCCCTATCCCCGGGTACTTTGAATGTCAGTCATCCCCTCACCTTTCACCTTCAACTGCGCCCTCAACTGCAGATAATGGCTCTCAAAAGTGGGAAATGAAAAATAATATACCAAATTCTTGGACCACCTATAAACGTTGCCTATCCGAAAAAAAAAACTTTTAAAATGCGCCTCATTTAAAAAAAGGCAGTTTTACATGCTATTATTTTTTTTATTAATTCTTTAAATGTGTCCAATAATTCTATGTACATCTACAAAAAAACTAACATTCATTCTGCAAAAAAATAGCTGCCCAAGCGAGAAATCTAGCCAATGAATAATTTTATTAAATTTTATATCACCCCTTATACCCTGGTACTTTGAATGTCTAATTCCCCACTTTTTCTCAACAACTAACGCCTAACCGATATGTTTCAAAAGTGGGATGAAAAATAATATATCGGCCCCTTGACCACCGTAATAAAGGAGTTTCTATCTGAAAAAAAAACCTCTTAAAATGCGGCTCATTTAAAAAAGGCAGTTTATGACATCTATTATTTTTTTTTATTAATTTTAAAATTGTCCAATAATTTATGAGCATTCATAAAAAAATATACACATTCATTCATAAAAAAAGAAATAGTGCCTCGAGAATTAGCCAATTTTGTAAACTGAATTTTACATTATTGTATTACCCTCATACCCTGGTATTCTTGAATGTCACACCTCCCCTACACTTTTTTCACCCACATCGCCTCAACTGCATAATGGCTCTCAAAAGTGGAAGAATGAAAATAATATACGGCCCCCTTGACCACTGAACAGTCGTTGCTATCTGAAAAAAAAAACCCCTTAAAATGCGTCTCATTTAAAAAAGGCAGTTAACATCTATTATTTTTTTATTAATTTTAAATGTGTCCAATAATTTATGACATTCATAAAATAAATATCATTTCATAAAAAAAAGAAATAGTGTCGAGAAATCTAGCTAATTTTGTAAATCTAATTTTTTTTAAATTTTGTTATCTACCCCTATACTCCCTGGGTACTTTGAATGTCAAGATCTCCCCCCCCCCCCCCACTTTTCTCTCACCCAATCCCAACTGCAGACAATGGCCTCGTGGAAATGAAAATAATATACGGCCCCTGACCACCTGCAAAGCGTTGCCTATCTAAAAACCCTTAAAATGCGCTCATTTAAAAGGTAGTTTTAACACTATTTTTTTTATTAATCTTTAAATCGTCCAATAATTTATATCTACAAAAAAATAACATTCATTCTCATAAAAAGAAATAGTGCCCGAAATCTAGCTAATTTTGTAACTAATTTTTAAATTTTGTTATCACCACCTATAATTCCCGGGTACCTTGAGTCAGTTAATTTCTCACTTTCTCACCCAATCGCTCTAACTGCAGATAATGGCCTCAAAAATGGAAATGACCAATATTATACGACCACCTGACCACTGTAACAGCGGTTCAGTCTGGAAAAACTTTTAAAATGTACTCATTTTAAAAAAAAGAGTTTTTAACACTAATAGTAATAATTTTAAATACTTATTAATTTTAAAATGGGTCCATATAATTTATGAACCCTGTATAATTCTAAAATAAAAGCAAGCCGTACGATCTATGCAATGTCGAAATGAGTCCATCTTTTGCATTCCAGGCCTGTATTGGCTCTTCAATGGGAACACAAAACCCGGTAACTTGCTTGACTGACCTGCTTGCCGCCTGACCTGAAATTGTATTGACGCCGCCATATGGGGCTACAACGGGAAGACGTACCTTTCGCCGCTCACAAGTACCTGAGGTACGTCGAATCAGAAGTAGGGGTGGGAGCTGTTCATCCCAGGGACATGGGAGTGTGGCGAGGAGTTCCTTCAAGATAGACGCCGATTTCAGTACTGGTAAGTGGAAAATTTTCAGCCCATACCTGAACTGATATACAAGATATTTAATACAAAAAGGAGAAATAGAAGAAAAAGAAGTAAACAATAGATAACAATACACCTTTTGTGCACCAACGCAACAGCATTCAGTAATTGCATCAACAATATTGTCTATAATAACAACGAATTACTATAGAATCAAACAACAAAAAATCAGTTTAATAAAAAAAATTAAAAACCATTTTGAAAACTATTAATGAATGAATAGAACCTCAAATGGCGAACGCTTCAAAGGCACACTCGCCATCGGAGTTCTAATGTGGATAAATTTTCATCAAGGGAATGTGACTACATAGTCAAAATAATTCTCTCTGCCTTTGAATTTATCCAACAACTGAAATAAAGGGAAGAACCTTAGAAAAGAAAACTTAATAAAGTTTTCTATAACAACTCAATAAGAGAATAGATAAGTAAAAAACGTTACCCTCTGTGATACAAGTTAGAACGACGTCTTTATATCTCTTCCATTCTAATGATTTTCTTTAATGTGTTTTAATTTTTATTAATGTATGATTTTGTTGTTTGACTTAGTAATGCTGTTAGTTAATTATGCAATTATTGATGCAATCACTGGATGCTGTTGCGTTGGCGCAAAGATGTATTGTTATCGCTATTGTTTACTTATCTTCTTGTTTTCTTCTTTTTGTATTCAAAATCTGTCTTTAGTTTTATTGAAGTTCAGCATTTTTGCGATATTCTGTCTAATACAGTTTAATTTTTTAACTTTAATTTTGATGTCTTTTTGAAATTATTTCACTTGTACTTGTTAACTATAAGATGCTATTATATGCTATATTTATTTATTTAAAGAAAATGAACGCTACAGAAACTCCAATTCAGTTTTGTACACAAATGAACATCATCAGTTTAAAAATTTAAAAGTGTAAACACTCTTCCGCTCTGCATCTAATCTGTGAGATGAAGGACTCATATTTTTGTGCCTAAGAGCGGGCTTGTTACAGAGAAAGATGTGGACCTCCATAGCTTACTGGCTCCTTTACCACTACACTACCTAGATAGTAATTTAGTTTGCAGCAATCTTGTTTCAGTAAATCTGAAACTTGCAAGTAAGTTTGATTACGAGTAAGAGTGCAAGCTTGAAACAAGTTAACGCAAACGAGTATCAATATGCGCCAAACTTGTCACAAGTTGAGGTCAAACTTCATTGCGAACTATAGCAAAAAAAAGAGTACGAAGACAACTCTCAGATTCGAACCCCTGACATCCGCTTCCTAAACCTGTCGTTAACCTACCTACACACATTAATCTCGTAGATGAGTTGTTCCTGATTACGTTTGTACTTTTCCAAACATTTTCTCATCATTTTTTTTATATGCCTGCAAAACTTTGTATGGCCAGAGTCAGCGCCTAATCAATGTTGATCATTATTTCTAATACATTGTTTCAAAATGTCGAATTATTTCAGGCTGTATCGACAAGAGTTGTCTAGCTATGAACTTTGTGGGAAACGAACGTCAACCCCTTCTGAATCTCTAGACATTTTGTTAGTTGAAATTGCAAGGAAATGCAAAAGTTATTTAAAACGCAAATATAGCTTTGTATCATCGAATAGTTCAGTTTGATAGTTTTTCCTGCTTCTAAGCAAAAATTTAACTTTTACACAATGAGTTACTTCCGAACGTGTTAGCATTTTATTGGTGCGTCCGAACGTGTTCATTTTATTGCGTCCGACCGAAGGTTAAAAAGCATTTAAAAACATATTAAGCATCTAAAAATTTTAACGTTTAATCTTAAAATATTAAAAAAGCATATTAAAATATTTAAAGTGGTCAGGAAAATTGTTAAAATTTTTGTAAAGTTTATGTGAAGAGAAATCATTAATGTAATTAAATTTAACAGACAGATTTGGAAATAGGCACTTGTTCTTTGCAAAAAAGTTATTTAAAAACGCAAATATAGCTTTGTATCATCGAATAGTTCAGTTTGATAGTTTCTTCTTAAGCCTGCAAAATTTAACTCTATCAATAGGGGACTCATCCCATATTCCTTCAAGCAAAGACGATACGGCCGAAACATCACCTGAAATTTCCACCCTTTTTTCAAGGTGATTGATTTCACAATTGGCGCGCTTCTGTTAGAGTGGCTGCAGATGCTTTTGGGGAAGAGGAGTTCGTTTCACAATCGGGCCAATCAGCTTTAATTGTGTTTTGAGGGAAAGTGAATTCCCTTAGCTTTGATCGAAGCTCTGACTCCCTTATTTTGAGGTCCCTTTATTCAATGGCCTTGGGAATCAGAGGGTTAATCTCACATAGATGAGTTCCCGAACGTGTTAGCATTTGTTTTGTCCGACCGAAGGTTAAAAGCATTTAAAACATATTACACTTAAACGTTTAATCTTAAAAAATATTAAAAGCATATTAAAAAATACAAGTGGTCAGAAAAGTTGTTAAAACTTTTGTAAAATTTTATGAAGAGAAATTATTAATGTAATTAAATTTAACAGACAGATTTAAAATAGGCACTTGTCTTGCAAAAAAGTTATTAAAACGCAAATATAGCTTGATCATGAATAGTGTTCAGTTTGATGTTTCTTCCTTGCCAAGCAAAAATTTAACTTATCAATAGGGGACCGTCCCATACGTTCTTCAAGCAAAGACGATAGCGTCACGAAACATCACCTGAAATTCCACCCCCTTTTTTTTTAAGGTGATTGATTTGCACATGGCGCGTGCTTTCTGTTAGAGTGAGCTGGCCCATGCTTTTGGGAAGAGTGGAGTTTTTTCACAATCGGACAATGGCAGCTGTAACATGGTTTTTGAGGGAAAGTGAATTCTTAGCTTTGATTACAGAAGCCGACGTTCCTCATTTGAGGTCCTTATTCTCACTGGGACCTAGAGGGCTATCACATATGAGTTGTTCTCCTGTACGCATTTAGTATTACGACCGACGAAGGTTAAAGCATTTAAAACGATATAAGCATCTAAAATTTTAAACGTTGCTAATCTTAAAAATATTAAAAGCAGTATTAAAAAAATATTTAATGTGGTCAGAAAATTTGCTAAATTTTGAAAACTATGAAGAGAATC